>VACF01002248.1:0-14826 GCA_006891605.1 Pleurozium schreberi
AAAGACCACCATATTTGTAATGTGATCATTAGTTTACTTTGTATTGAAAAGTATTCGGTCAAGTTTTTCTGATAAAAGACCACCATATTTGTAATATACTATACGGCCACAAAGGGCTTTCACATACTTCTAGGGTTAATAGAGTTATCACACCACATTGGCTTTTGATATGAGACCAAATCTTAGCGTTTCATACTAAAACCAACTATCCTGAATGGTGATCAGAGTACCGGCAGTCCATGTACCAGTACCCAAGTCTTCAGTTGCAATATGTAACGGACCAACCATATTGCCACGGGGTGGACCTATCACCGTGGGGATAGGTGGGGTGCAATGTGTAGTGCTTCACCGAGGGGAAAAGCAATGTTCATGCACATGTTTAGCTTTGGAAAAATTGTACAAACCAATACTTGATGCTACCCATTCAAAAATTGCAAGAAGGGCAGCTTGGCACAAAACACTTTCATGTGAAAATCTTTACTATCTTCATAGAATTAGGCCTACCTAAAAATATGGAAGCAATTCAAGACACTAAATTTGACTTCCCATGATGATTGACATATGTGTGGTCACTTTCACAAAAAGAATGGATGAAAATTGGTGAGTATTCATTCACGAGATGAGTTTTTTTTGTCATCCAAAGGATACAAAACGTCCCCCTCGTCCTGCAAGGGTTAATCAAATAGCATATAGAATTGCATAATACATGTCTTTATTCATAAGGTATGTTCACATTTTGTTTTAGAACGCAAGTGAATGTAGGTCAAAAGATTTAACTATGGGAGGCAACCCATTCTTGATCACACACCCATTTTGATAGGGTAGGGTGGTCTATTTCCAATTAGTTACGACACATTACGGCTTGTTACCCCCATTTTGACAAGTAGGGTTTTGATAGGTAGTGTGATTTGTTTCCAATTAGTTGTGACACTACAGCTTGTTACCCCCATTTTGACAGGTAGGGACGGTGGTCTATTTCCAATTAGTTATGACACATTACTGCTTATTACTCCATTTTGACTGGTAGGGACGCTAGTCTATTTCCAATTAGTTACAACACATTACGGCTTGTTACCCCCATTTTGACAGGTAGGGTTTTGACAAGTAGATGGATACGGTTATTGAATTTGAAATACAAAATATGGATAAGAATAAATCCCATATTGATTGCATTGCAACTACTTTCTAGAAAATACAAATAGGGGTGGTGGTGGAGGGGGGATTAGAACACATAATAATTGATTCAAATGAACACTTCTTTTGAGTTCATTGTGATAATGGGGGCTCTTTTGAGTGCATAGTGAAGGAGGTTGCAAATCCCACCTCCACTATGCACCCAAAAGAGCCCCCATTATAAATGATTCATTGGCCTCCAAAATAATTTTGTAATTGCCAACCCCCTCCTCTTATAATTTGAATTGTTCACTGTGAGTTGCAAACAATATGGGATATGTCCTGTATGATCGTATCCCATCCGTATTGTATAGAATCTATATCCGTATTTGTATCATATACCATATTTGTTCCGTACCATATTGTATCTATACTTGTATCCATATCCATATCTAGCTCTCATTTTGGAGGGGAGGCGATTAAATTTTCAAATGGCAGATTTGTGTGGATGCCTCTTTTGAGTGCATAGGCATAGTTTGTTACAATGACAATGAGCAATGAGCTCAAAAAAGGAAATAATTCCCTCTTCCAAATTTAACCTTATCCATCCACTTTCCCTCCAAAGAGCTAATCAAGATCATCCAAAGCTATCTACAATAGAAAGGGGGATGATGTTGAAAGCCAAGAGGTTTTGCTTCAGATTAAGGTAGACCAATACATTTTTGCCAACTCTTTATTTCTACCACTCTACTTTTGGTTCCATTTCCCAATTTCCGCCACCAAATTCATCCAAATCAATTTATTTTATGACAAAATCATTTTATGACAATATGGATTAACATGTTAGTCCATTAAAGTAGAACCACCCATTACCAACCAATGCATTAGATGTTTTTTGGGCCGTCTAGAAGACTGTGAGTTCCCAGGCTGTAGGAACACAATGGGAACTCTGGAACTCTGCCACATAGGCAGTTTGACGTGGCACAGAGACTGCCACGTCAGATAATACTAATTAATTAATTATTTTAATTAAATATTAATTATTTTAATTAAATATTAATTATTTTAATTAAATATTAATTATTTTAATTAAATATTAATTATTTTAATTATACACGAAACTCAACCATCAGTTAATTAACTAATCAATTCTCAGCCTGGAAGCCCAATTGCGAGGCAAATTCCAGTTATTAACGAGCAAAAATCAGTCAGGCCCGTGCCAGTGCTAGCTGAATGTACAAGATGGTCAAATTCTAATGGCAGCGCAAATTTACTTTGGTACAGTACACGAACTCCAGCACCATGATATGTAGSAAAATGCCAAAGTCGARCAATGAGGATGCGATGATRTTAACGTCCAGTGGYGTTTGTCTAGTTGTTTTGCTTCACCCACTTGCCCTTGGAAGGAATGCCATTCTGGACCACATAGAGAGTGTAATACGMCGGCGGCGCAATGTTGTTGCTGGGCGCGGCTGTCACCTGGATAGACCACCCCGCGCCGACCTTCACAGGCACCGTGGTTTTCAACTGCAGAGATCGTTGTCCCTGCGAGAACGAGTGCGTGGTGAATGGCGMACTGTTCTGGTACACGGTCACACCTCCCACTCGCGTCGCCACATTGAACGTTACCGTGAACACCTGGTTGTATTTCAACGCRCCGGGGGCGCCGGTTATCGCTGGCCTCACGGCATTGTTGCTGCAATCCACGAAGCTCAACATGTCAGTGTGTGAACAGGGACACCTCACAATCACACGTATACGTCAGAGCTAGAATTGGGTGCAGGGAACTGAAATCTCGGAGCGCGCTGTGCACACTTGTGAAAGTAACGATTTTGGAGCTCTAGCGACAACACTCCATTTTGACGAATAGTTAGGACCGTCACCACAGAATCCACAGTTGACGATGCACCACCACCACCACAGCTATCCCGAGGTAATGAATCTATACTTACTATCCAAGTGTTCAACACTTCGGATACTTATTGAATGTCACGGTTTGGGAATTCCCTACAGCATGCTCTTTCAATGAATAGGACCATTTCCACAACATCCACAACTAGAGAGAGACCCAAAAAACAGATTACTCGACAGACGGATGGGCATGCACCCCGAGGTGAGGGATATATCCTTACCCTGCGGCCAAGTATGGAGGCGAAAAGGCTTCGACGCGAAGYTCCGTGGGGAATGCGCCCGTGAAGGTGTAGAACTGGTGCGTGTTGCTTCCCGCAACCAGAATCCTGCCATCGGCCAACAGACTGGCCGTGGAGTGATACATCCTCGCAATGCCCGTCTTCGCTAACGTCGTGAATCGTCTCCCCGCTGCGGCATTGGGATTGTAACTGACGGGGTTAAATACTGGCGCGCCCGCCTTCCCCCAGCCGCTGAATCCTGTTCCGGCGCCGTTAATAATTATCACCTCCCCGTTCGGAAGGTTCAGCATGTCACCCATTGTGCGCGCAAATGGCATGTCCTCCAATGCCCATCCCGCGGTCCCCGCAGAGGCTACAATTCTGCCACAGTTTTTGGCAGCCGCCGCGCCCACATTGTTCGTTTGTGCGGCCCCCGGCGCCGCTCCTCCGCAAACGAGAATCTCCGCTTTCGCAAATCCGGAGGCGAATGAGAGGGGTAGCATGACTGCGGATCCGGCGGAGGGGTAGTTCCGGGGATTGGTTCCGAGCTTGGGATAGTTTCGGACGACTTTCCCAGAGTTCCAGTTCAACTGCAAGGAGTCCATGTTCGCGTACACRAACAAGTCGCCGTTGGGAAGCAAGAACACAAACGGATAGAGGTTGTCCGACCCGCCCAGGATGCCCAGATTGAAGGAGCCCTCACCAGCCTTCCGTTTGGGGTAAAATTCATACGACGCCGTGCCACGACCGCCCATGATGATCTGCTGAACCCCACTCTGCAGCAGGTGGTTGGAGGCGTACCAGCGCCCCTGGTTCAGATTCTCCCCGAGCTCCACCCAGTCGCAGGTGCCGCCCGCGGCACAGGGCGAGAGAGTTCGTATCTTCTTGTTGCCCTCGAAGTCGCCGCCGGTTTGCACCATCCTGCCGTTATCGAAGAACTGCCCCGAAGAGCACCAAGTGTCTGTGAAGACGAACAAGGGGCGGACTGCGCCGTTCGCGGGATTCATCATCACGGAATGCGCGTAGCAGTCAGTCTTCGAGATACGCTCCAGAGGCTGATTGCGGCAGCGGCCATTGGGGAGCTTGA
The DNA here is from genome assembly GCA_006891605.1 of Pleurozium schreberi. NCBI lineage: Eukaryota > Viridiplantae > Streptophyta > Bryopsida > Hypnales > Hylocomiaceae > Pleurozium > Pleurozium schreberi. The sequence continues at coordinate 4,330 of VACF01002248.1, forward strand.
TTTGCGTSGGACCCGTGTTGGTGCGGTCCAGGAGGATGACCGTGTCGAAGTGCGTCACCGCGGCGTGCATGGTCGCGATGCCGGCGTTCTGCTGGATCACCTGCCATGACCCTTGGGCTGAAACAGGTGACGGAGCTATCCAGCTCTGTATCAGAACCAGCACAAGCACTACACTCACCACACCCATTTTTGATCCCTTCACCAGCTCTCTCCGATCGAGACCTAGACTATGTTGAAGTTMAAATTAAAAATGCACCGAGACYAGCTARTACACCCGAGTCACAAGAGTTTGACGACAGGTCGTCACCCTCGTGTAGTTGGAGTGTGAGAGTGGACTCGCTTGCTTCTGAGAACTTTAGGAAAATCGGAGCTGGATAGGAGTGTGAATGAACTTGGCCCACCTGGAGCTTTATACTTGCTGGCGATGGACTTTCGGATTGGCTCGCAAGCTCACAAACATTAGTCAGCGTCGGGCTCATCACTAGRCTTGAACAATCAGTGGTTCCGCGTGGTTGACTTTTTAGTTTCGACCGATACGGRAACAGCGGTTGAAGAGACGGTACGTGGAGTGCGTCAAGGAATCACGAATCTAATCCACCGGGTCTGCCAGTTGGAGATTAGTAGGTGGTGGATTGTTTATAGTAAGCACTTATAAGCTATCTTTGACTAGTGGCAGCCTTTGCATAAAAATCATGCATCGGATACATCCTTTACCGTTGCTGCAGACGAGACTAAGATTTTTAGTTTCGTATTAGGACTTCTTATTATCTGCTTAAATGTACCCAGTTCAGGAGCAAGGGTGTCGAAAGGATACTTAGCCTCCAGTTCTGTTTGGTCAATTCATTGGGAGAAATAAGTTATATGGGAGCAGACCGTTGCAAGGCAAAGCAACTCCAAAACTGTCCAAGCCTGACTTATATCCAATCCGTGTCTAGGCTTTCTACAGCAAGCTGAAGTGTACCTGAAGCAATCGTCAGAGTATAAGCAATGTCTAATTACGGCTCTCACACACTTGTGCTTTGAACAGTTGCCGTGTTTTTTGCGGAAACTAAAGATCAGTTCGATGCGGTTCTCTATTTTTATTTGTTGTTATTTGAATTTTTTCTGGTTTCATCAAATAAGGCGAAGGTAAAAAAGAACAAATTTAAACACTTAGACGAGTAAACCTCGTCCCAGACCTGGATGGTAGGCAGCTTGGCTGTAAGGGTGGGAGCCAGCTTCCATGGTTAGCCTCGCCAGAACAAAAGACTCGGTGGGTGCATCGAGTGCCAGTAAAGAAATTACTGAGAAGAGAGTGTTCCCCAAGTATATGTGTTATAATTGCTAGAGTAGGAGTTATCCAGCTTGTTATGGCAGGCCATCCCCGCTTAAATTGTACTTCGATCTCCACGCCAGTTGGCAGTTTTCGTAACTGGCTATGTCATTACGATGCCATTGCCAAAGCACTGCATTGTAACACAGTACCTAGCAGGTCCGATGATGAACAATCTTCTGCGTCAGTTTGTTTGTTCACCAAGAACCAGCAGAATGCGGGCTTCCTTCTGTTTTCAATGGGATTTATGATTATCACAGTTATTATTACATTCAACCACATTTTACAAACTAAATTTCTGAACCCATTCTTGAATTTTTTTTCATACATTTGCTTAGATCTTTATAAAAATATAAAATATATATTTACCTCAATTTCATCAAATTATCACATAAAAAGGATTTTGTATTAAGAGAAAAAGTCAAGAATTGGTTTGGATGAATAAGAAGTTATGTGGTCCAAACCCCCTCACCAACCTTTCTCTTCATCATTCAAATTGTGGATGTTAGAGCACTACGGCAGAAGTGGATAGAAACCACTTCTCAATTGTCGCTTACTCGCTTATTGGATATTTTATTATTAGCCATCCAATCAAATTTACGGTTTTCTACTTAAAAATTGCTAAAAATTAAACGTGAAGAGAATGAGTGTATTGCATACTAAGTTTTCATATTTGGAGAAGCGCAGTAGCCAATACGCAATAGAGTTAATCATAATGTGTCTGCATTGAGGAACCTAGAACTAGAGTTTGATAGAATTTGGTGCTAGTTGACACCCCTTCTACAAATTGGGGAGACCTTTCCAATTACTAACTTTAACTTAATAATATTGACAATTTCGCTTACTTAAGACCTTGAACATCGACACGGACGTGTGGCGTTTGATGGATGATAGAGAATCTTTCTATGTAGGAGGAAAGTGCAGCTATTCATCCTTGGAATTTTGTGTGGAAAGGGGAGATCCTCTACATAAGTTTGTTTTTGTTTTTGAAATCAGTAAATCCCACGGTATCAAAATGGATGATTTCACGGTCACCACTCACCAGGGTCTGTCCTTCAATCCTATCTCTCAAGCCTGTGAACTGACTCCAAAGCAGCGTCAGGCTGTTCTCCGGCGAGGCTTGAACCGTCCGTCTGCTTCTACCGTCCGTCTCGGGTTCCTTCTGACGAATCCCCCCGGAGGAGGCTGATGATCGATCCATCGATTGGTCTCTGCGCCAGAAACTTCGGAGCTCTGCAGCGTGCGTTAACTTACTTGGTGATTCGTCCACCAATTATTGGATCATGGGAATCATCAGTTACGTAGGAGCTTGGCTAGTTCCCTTATAGGTCGGGAGCTTCAGGACCATGCGGGCGAACTGAAGGGAAGGGAAGGGAAGGGATCAAGGGAGTGGAAGGATTCAGTCAACTCGGCAAATGCCGCGGGGGCACGCACTCATCACGCAATCTCTACAACTCTCCTCCTCAGTTTGATTCCGAACGAGGTTGACACTGCTGGCACTGGCACTGTAGAAGAAGGCGTCAAGGCTCGATTCCATATGCCCGCCTGCGCAAGACTGAGCAGGTCAAAAGGGATCTCACTGACTTCACCCACCACCAGCATCCCATGGCACTCATGCATTCSCTTGGCATTTCCTCCACATGCTCCCGGGTCGGAAGGAGGGAGTGAAGCACTATTCTACGTTCATATAAGGGCCTCCTGCCATGTACATCGGCCCGGTGCAGCTTCTCCGGGGAGCTACAGTGCAAATTTCAGAATTGTCCTGGTATATGGATCGGTTGGGTGGAGGAGAGAGCGACTAAAAATGGAACACGTAGTGGATTCCCTTCAAGTTCACCAATCTCCACCACTCTCCACCAATGGGCTTGTCCACCGATATCGGTGAAGCTTGCAACCGGACTTCTCTGCTCACCGAGGCCGGCAAGAGAATCGGTGGTCACTTCTTGTCATTTAGCGCTTTTTCCACTGGACCGATGCACATGGTAGGAGGCCCTAAGAGCATTCCCACTGGAACACGCTCAAGATCCGACACTCTTCAAATCATTAGGAAAATTTTCAGCCCTCCAAGAGATTGCAAGTTTTGCACCCATGCGGTGCAATTACAAAAAAAAAATTACAAAAAAAACTATTTTTGATTTTTCAAAATTTAGAATCTGACACTAGTGCCACGTCAGCACCACATTAGATTGACTATTTTATAACATTTTTTTAATTTTCTTAATATTTTTTTTGGAAAAAAAAATTCAAAAAAAAAATTATTTTTATTTTTCTGTATTAGCATTGTGGGGGTGCCGAAAATGAAGCCTTAATAGCCCTTTGCAGGGCTGAAAATTTTCCTAGTGGGTGKATGAAAAGCAATGACAGAGGGCCCTTCACAATATGCTCTTTACACTCAATCCTCGCGTGTCAAGAAATGGCCCTTGAAATCACTATTCCTCCTAAGTTGAGTTGCTTTATCCTTTATTCTATTTGATGACTGGTCTTTCTACTATTTATAAACTGTGTATGGTGAGCGCCGGTGAAGGACAAGGAAATTGAAGGCCCTTCAAAATTAGATGGAAAATTTGAGCTTGCCAAGTTGGGCATGTAATGGTGGTCATGCTCTAAGTTTACCACCAACTCCAAACTCCATTTGGCTTAGCAAGGCCTTGTGCCATGATAATATTCCATGCAATAGAATATTCATGGAAAAGCAAAAAAATATAGACGACCTTAAAAGATTGGAAGTCTTGAGGCTCACAAATGTAGCCTTGCAAATGACTGAACCAAAAATTGTATTGTAAAGTTGGCCAGTCTTAGGGCCTCTTTACATGTATGGCAATGGACAAGACAATTTCACATGCATAGGGGATGCTACTTAACCCCTAAGTGCCCCAACCCCTCAAATGTGGCCTCTCCAAATTGAAAGATTTCCTTGTTTGACTATCATAATCTTTTCAATGGTATGGTCAAAAGACGTATCCTTTTTACTCTAGCTCTAGACTTGTCTCCACTACCAATCGGTAGAGTCAATTTATGTGAATCTTTTTTAGATGATAGTTTGATTGGAATGAATTGAGAAGGTCTCGATTTTAGTAAACATGAGTTGGGCGCTCAGGGGTTAACTTAATAATAATTGCACTTTCATGTGGACCAAGTGGGTGGGGAAGGGATACAATAAGAACTCCACCTGCATTAGAATCCCTCAAGATTGACTAGCCTCCACCAAATRAATGGAGTTGTCCACCAATATTGGTTGAAAACTGAGCTCCTCCTTCTTTGTTKCCCACCTCGGCAAGATAATCAATTGTGCCTATTTTGTCCTATTGCTTGAATAAGAATTGGGCTTGCCCAAAGGGCCAGCATGTAAGCRCTCYTTCATATGATTGCTTTAAATTAGGAATACAAACACAAGGTGCTCTTGCTGTCAACTAGCTTAGAAATAGGCTTGTGTAAACAAAATTTTAGAAATGGGTTTCAAAGGGGAGCTTGAAACTCARTTTTGACCTCTYTTTTAGTAGAAYYAAGCCTATCATTGAAAATTATTCYYCAAATTCAAAAGATGCTTACATCTAGCCCATGGAGGACGTCCCTGGTTTTCTTCCAAAGGATATTGAAGCTAGGTTTTGAACTCTACCTTGATAACCCAATTCTAACAACATTGATTCGTATGATTTGCACATTCAAGAAGATGATTATCACTTGATATTGCCCCCCCTCCCTCTCTCTTCCTCCTTCCAAATATTATTCACCAATTGTAGAGGGTCCMATTGGAATGAAGTGACCTAACTTTCATGGCTCACATGGAGAAAGATTACTTGGTTTGAGCCTATCTTTCTTGAACCTTCAACAACAATTTTAGGACTTCTTTTACAAGTGAGTCTCTTTTGCCCTAGGCTTAAAGAGACTCCCATTTATTAAAATTTCCATTCATGTTTTTAGTTTTAAGATGAGGTCATGTTTCATTTGTCCCATAATTAATCAATCACTTAATTAATTTATATTCTCTTTTGATTCATTCCATATGGATTAGTGATGTAAAAGTTGTGGAGCTTCTTGTATTGTGAGCAATCAACACRCTAGATTTGTTATTGATCTCAGTTCTTATAATTTATCAATATAAGAAGTTCCACAAGGTTAAGTATGCTTGTTTGAACAATCTTATTGTTGGGATTAATCTATTTTGATACCATCTTAGAACTATTAATGATTTAGTTTTTTCTATCATGAAGTAGTATCATTAAAACCAAATATGTTCCTAAAACATAGTCTTTAGATTTTGAAAATGTTCAAATATCATGTACAATGTTCAATATGGGAACATTGAGATTAGAACATAGTCTCAAAAAAATCTACTAATTCAATTTTGATCTCTTATTATTTATAAGTGAATTTTGTTCATTGATTTCACCGTATTGTACTCACAATCAAACTTTGTATTAGTAAAAAAATAGAGCTACTAGCAATGATCCCAAAAATTTGTGAGAATATTGCTCGSAATATTGCAAACATTATATTGATGGCACTCATAGTTGGATTTTTTTTTAATTATGTGCTTATATGTTTTAACATTTTGTCTAATGTGCATTCTTAAATTTGAAAATGAACAAAGTCTAGGAGATATTGTTTGGTATACTATTTAAAATCTATGAAGAAAACATTTGTTTTAGATTCTAGTCTAGTTTTTTGTTTTGAAAAATAATATTCATTTTTTAATATATAAACCTTTTTCCTAAAGAATGATGTAATCTTTCTTATTTTAAAAAACAATGATTGTTTATCCACAAGTATTATAATCTACAAATCTCACTATCAATAGTTTAATCCCTAAAGGACCAAAGTACATTCTCGGGCAACATAGCAATTTGGGGTAGCTCACTATGAATGTATTTTTTTTTTTTTTTCCTTGAAATTTTTACACATGTGCTTGAGGAGTAGATTTAAGTCCCAACAATCTTCATAGCTTTTGACTACATGGTTTGAAAGTTATTGCATGATATGTAGTTTTCTTTGATCTCTAGGTATCTAGGTAGCTTAGGTGGATCAATTTACAAACAAAATAATCACATTTCTAAGAAATAAAAATTTAAAATTGGATTTCTGATTTTTATATAGGTGGAAAGCTTTTGATTAATGAGATGAAAGTTATGAAGAATTTTAGTTTGCGGGTAGTTATGGAATCTCAACGCTAAAATGAACTTTGAAGTCCTTTATTTAACTCAATTTTCAATAGTTTTTGAAAAAGAATAAAAACATTAGATTTATATTGCTTATTAAAACATTACCACCATTGGGATTGGGATTGGGATTTTTCAGTTCCATAACTAAAATCATAACAATTCTATATTTCGATTCACTCTCTATTTTCTACTTACTTTTTTTTCTATATCTTGCACAATTCCAAATTATCTTGAATTTTTTCAAGCATGTAGCCAACTTGCTTTGAAGAATGAATCCAGAAAACTGCGACCATTTTCGACAATTTTTCATACAAATGTGACCTTGTGAAGTGCACCTACGCGCTTCTTGCAAGGACTAAAAATGGACATATGTTAATACAAATGCTAATGTCTTGCAATCTACATGGTTGAAAGTTTTGAAAGTTTTTTCACATCTTTGCAAACTATCTTACTACAAGATCCTATGGATAAATGTGTCTAAAAACAATTTCTTTTTCTTCTAAAATTTGGTACTTATACTAGAAATGGCAATTTTGGAGCGTTTTGGATGAAAACATAGTAAAAAACCTTTAGAAATTAAACAAATAGCTAAATGCATACCCAATAGACTAATCTATCAATTTGACGTGGTTATGGACAATTCAAGTACATTTATATGCAAAAGATATATATATTAGTGAATTTAATAATTAGAAAACATTGTTTCTAAAAAACTAATAGGCCTTGAGGCCTCAACCCCTAAAGGACCATTGTTTGTTTGGCGAACAGATGGGATTTGGGCAGGTACTTATGGTCTCAATTTTGGTCTTGATTTTTCAAAACTTTTTTTCAAAATAGAGAAATTGATTAGCTTCGTGGGGATATAATTTTTTTTCAATTAGTGCTTGGGAGCAAAAGTTAAGCCCAAATAAGCTCAAAACAGAGGAAAGGGGGCAACCAAAAAACAAAAATTAATTTGTATTAAATTTTTAAAAACAAATTCTACATATATTATATTTTTACCTATATAAAAATATTTGATTCATTCCATTTGGATTTGTTATGAGAAAGTTATGAATAATCTTGATTTTTGGGCAATATAAGCATCTTTTTGAAAAAATTACTTGTAGGATTTGTTTTTTAACGCAATTTTTACAATTCTTCAAAACAAAAAGTTCCACATGGTTTGTTTTTCTTGCTAGAACAATCTCACCACTGGGATTAGTGCATTTTAATTCCATCTTAGAGATATTAATGATTTAGATTTTTGTTCTATCTTCTACCTACTTCTACTTAACAATTTTCTTAAAACTAAAATTTATGCTTTTTTAATTCTTTTAATTTTCCCTAGACCCTCAACTCAATTCTCCACCAAACATATTTAAAGCTCAAAACTTTGTGGAGCAAAAGATCAAAGTTAAGAAGGTTTAAAGTCAAATTATCTAGTCCCAGAATGTGTTGCAAAACTTGTTTATTTCACTTTAAATGCAAATGACTTGCAATCTGTGCAGTCAAAATTTTGAAAATTTTACCGCATATTTACATGCTACTGAGGTAAAAGATCTTATGGTTAGATGTGCAAAACAAACAAATTTCAATTTTTTTTTACTCTTTGCTATAAAAATGGTAGTTTTGAGGGGGTGCAAATAAAGGCCTTGGTCCTTTAGAGGTTAGGTTTCATTCTCTTAATATCTAATTGAATTTTCCAAATCAACCAAAGTTTTTTAAAAAGTCAACTCATTTGAGTACCATTTTGTCTACATGTACCTAAAAAAGAGTTATCTTAATCAATCCAAAATTTATAYTGAACCATTTRTGCTCRGAGGGCCTATATTTTATCCTTACTTCTTTCTACTTCACAATGCATTCGTGCATTGTCTATTTTAAGCCATGAAATTATGTACACTCTAATGTCCTCAATGTTAGAAACTTGCAAAATATGGATGATAAATGCTTTAGGCCCYTRAAATATCATCTTTATCTTTAATACTAGGGCTTCAAGATTGAGCTCTTTAAACCTAAACCAAATAGTAAGATTTATCCTATGYTCACTTGATGATTGGTCAATCAACTATTTATGMGACACATTTGGTTAGCAAGGATGGAGGACCAAAACTTTTAGAGCTCTCCTAAAACAGAAATTAATAATTTGTATTAATCAATTTATTTTTTATACAAATGAAGGATCTTCATTGCAAAAAAGAAACAGAAGGGGCAGTAGAAGRGAAAAGAGGCCATYGGAGGATTGTTTATAGATTGTTTCTCAAGCTATGAATGCTGACAATATATACCAAAATATTATGTAACTAAAAATTAATAAAATAATAAAATAATAGTCTCTAATGAGGGTTTGAAATTGAAGTGAAATTGAAAAAATTAAAGTGAAATAACAAAGAATGATGTGAAATCTAACATGCCACATTAGAGACTATTATTTAATTTCACTTCTTTATAATTTCAAATTCACTTTAACATTACAGTTTTTTAATTTTTTGTCAATCCATGAAACCCTAAACAACGATGTTGGCAATAAAGCAATTTTGGGCGGCTCACTACAAATGGAATTCTTATTTTTTTTCTTTGAAATTTCCACAAAACATGTGCTTGAAGAGTAGGTTTAAGGCACAAGAAATTTCATAATTTTTGAATACACGGTTAAGAATTTATTGTATGATATGAAGTTTTCATTACTTGGCGGATATCTTGGAAAAAGTTTTAAGATCACTATCTTAAGAAATAAAAATGTGTTATTGGTTTTGTAGATTTATATATAAATGGAAAGCTTTGAATCATTCCATTTTAATTACTAAGATGAAAGTTAAGAGAAGTTTTAGTTTGTAGGCAATTATGGATTCTCTACACTAAAATAAACTTTGAATCATTCCATTTTAATTAATGAGATGAAAGTTAAGAGGAGTTTTAGTTTGTATGCAGTGATGGATTCTCTACACTAAAATAAACTTTGAAGTCCTCTCTTAACTCAATTTTCAATATTTTTTTGAAAAGAATAAAATCATAGGATGTAGATTGTTTATCACAACAATGCAACCATTTTGATTTTTTTTTCAATTGCGTAACTAAATTCTTAACAATTTAGTATTTGAACCATTCTCTGCTTCTTTCTACTTACTGGTTTTTTCCTTGCATGTTGTATAATTTAAAATGATTTCAAATATTTTAATGCATGTAGCCAACTTTTCTTGAAGAATGAAATTCAAAGAAGCACCACCATTTTGGACAATTTTTCATATAAATGTGCCCTTCTGAAGTGCAAGTGCTTGGGGTTTTGTAGGCCTCCAAAAGAATTTTGCCAATTCAAATTCTAATGTCTTGTAATCTCCATAGTTTAAATTTTTAAAATTTTTTCCACATCTTCTCAAACCAATGTACTACAAGATCCTATGGTTACATGTGTCCAAAAATGATTTTTTTTTCTCAAATTTGGTAGTACTACAAATGAYACTTTTGGAGTGTTTGGGATGAAAACATAGTCAAAATTAAACATAGGGGTTTTTAATTGCCCAATACAATTTGGGCCTTCCAATTTGTTGATTCTTTTGAGTTATTTATTAATTTGTAGTTTTGACCAACATTCTTCACTATCCAACATCTGGTGGTCTTCCTTAGTCATGCCTCATTCTTCTTCTAAGTTAATGTGGATACCTCAAGAATTGCATCCTAGGTGAAACTGCCATCATTACTTTTGGTACATCTCCATTATCAACATGCACAGTATATGTTGAATAATCAATTTTAGAACGTCTATCCAAAAAAACACTTTGACCTTTCATGACATTTGCAAATGATATCCAAATGTTGCATTCTTTTAGATGCTTGAAACTCCTTTTATCTGGCACGAGAAAAATATGAAAATTTGACCAGTTTAGTAATAATAATTATACATGAATAAAAATGTGGCTTTTTTGGGTGGCCCTACTTTAGATGTACAATTTCAGCATTTCAAGTTTTGCAAGCAAGAGTGCAAATTCACTTCTAAGAATACAATAGAACATGGCTTTTACATGGTCCYCTCTAAGSCMAWWAAMC
>VACF01002248.1:14850-82136 GCA_006891605.1 Pleurozium schreberi
GKYCCMAMYTTKGSMWTWAAAAYAATAATATTGTWTATAGTAGTTAATGAGAGCCCGMCTTYGGAATTAAAAAAAGTAGTATTSTACAATATTAGTTATGTAGTGGTGGACCTACAATCTGTTGAAAGAAGGTAAAAAAGGATATTGATCTATTATTTATGCCTCAACTATGAATGCGCAAACCTTCTCTTACACACTAAACTTCTCTAAGGCGCTATTCACATGTAAGACTGGACCAAATGTGGAGCTTCAGGCACCAAGCTTTGAGGTCCGGTCCAAGCTTACATCATGCTTCCGTAAGTAAACTGGTTCTCCAAATAAAATATCCCTTTTTGTATTAATATTTAAAATTATATGGCATGTGTTAACCAATGAATGAGGCGGGCTACAAAGAGAAGTCTTGGAATAGAAGAGACAAAGAGACAAGTAGAGAATATTTTTGTAATAATAGTAAGTCGGGTTGATGGGAAGGAGAGGAGATTCGCAAATCCTGAATTCAAGGATGAAAGAGCCAGGGAGGGACCGGAGCTCCTTATCAAAAACCAAGTTCACAGTTTCCTCATGCAAAACCCTTGGAGATGGTTGGAGGTCTGGTCCGACCTTTCATGTGAATAGACCCCAAGCTAATTGTGTCAGGTGGTCCAAGACCTACCAAGTTAGAGAGGTCCTAAAATGGAGCATGTTCTAAAACCAATCAGGCTCTCGAGGTACATTTTGTACTTTTCAATGTACATTTGAGGAGTGGTCTGTTTTTGAACCCATTGAAATGCACTTTCCTGCAACTTCATAAATTCATAACTAATTCCACAGAGCTCCAAAAACTATGAAACGACTTGGGTTAGATGCCAATTTCACTTGTCTTTCAAAAACAATTTACTGAAAATTATTTCAAGCAATTTCGCCTTGCCAAAATTGAGCTTCGGCCCTTAGATTGTCGCTTTATGGACCTCCTACCTTAAACTTGAAACCAAAATCACCGCAACGCAGCCTCTCCTTGCCGACAATAAATAATGTGTCAGACAGGTTGTTGTCTCCCTGGTTGTCTCTCGAGTTCTCCCTTGAGGGAGAAGCTCCGCGTGCACGCTTCCTACAAATCCCAGGTGCTCCTTCAGTCCGTGAACAACGAGGAACATGTGCTTATTGTCGAYATCAATACCACTCCACTGCAAACGGTGAGGCACCCACTCAAGCTTCAGCTTGGATTATTGTTCATCGACGTTTGCGTCATCGATCTAACTTACTGTAGCAAGCTCCAATAGCAACGTACGTACAGTGCTCAGACTTGGGGTGTCAGACCTAAGTAGCTAGCAAGCAAGCATGTGCGAGGACATCCTTCCTTCAGCTCTGGCTCTCAATCAAGCCGATCTAAGTAATTTTCTTTYGGCTTGTAGAGTTGTAGCCAGGCCGGCCTGGAGCCCTGACTGAGCAGAGCTTGTTCAGGCACACGGTCCCAACGTACTGGCATGGCTAGCTGGCATGGCGGCCTGCCGCCGGCCTTCCAACAGCTCAGCTGCTCTCTCGGCCTGCCTGCCGCSGACAACGCCCGGGGGTGAATTGAAGCTTCCTTCAACGGTGGGTGAGGGTGTGCTCTGGCAATTGCAAGAGCCAAGAGAATGAAAACGTGGGCGGGAATTTCAAAAGCGGCGCGGCAGTGTTTCAACGYTGTACGAACGCGTATTGCGTCCGGGCGGGTTGCTGCAATGCAGCTCGCTGAGTAACTTACCGGTGTACCCAAAAATTCTCGAATAGAAATACTGAAGGGATATATGGTACGGTCGCTATTCTGACAATGCAATGGCTAAAACGGAGTTTACTCAGAATTCAATTGAAACACTGACTAGCATAAGTGGCAATTAATTTTCACTTACTAATAGCTTCTTGAAACTGATCGATCTTTCGGATCGGATGGCGTTTAATTTGAGGCGGAAGTTCGTGCAATTCAGGGCCATTCATGAGTGCTAGTGGCAGGAAGAATTATTTACTGATAAGTGCAGATTAGTGTAACTTAATTACTGTAGTCTCAAATGCAACTTAGTTTGTAATTAGTCTAACTTCAGTTCAGTGAACTTCTGCAAGCAACCGAACAACTTCGCATGCAGAGTAACCGTAATTGAATTAGCGATCCAGCAAATGAATGTGCTATCGCCTCCTCGGAAGTTTGCAATCAGGGTTACGTAGGGTCTCTGCATCGACATCGGGCCTGCTCTGCATCCACCTTGAGCATTTGAACAATRCCGAGGTTCATACTTTAGGGCGTCAGGGACGGAAGGATTATCAAGTGGAGGCAAAGAGAATGAACCCTGTTGGGACTGGGTAACTTAACTTAGTTTACTTCTTGTCCCGTCCTGGCTGTTACTCGGTGGTGGTACGTGTCTTATAAATGCTTTCCGTCCCTTCGACTTCAATTTGAAATTTCTATTTGATTTGAGTCAAAATAAATAGTCACCCCTTCTTCACCACACTCCCATTTTCACAGAATCGGGATGTGGCAATATAGGGTTGCCTTGCACCAAGCTCTCGGTGGAGGAATATACTTTTGCTGCGAAGGTTTCTTGATGTTTTTTGTTCTCCTCTGAAGCAAATTAAAGAATGGACGTTTGGGAGAGTTTGCGAGCTAAGTATATTATGTAACCCATATCACGTGTCCCGCACTTCAGACAATGCCCCGTCACATGCAATTCTTGTGTATTTTTTAGTCGGAGGTGAACTTGTTCTTTGTAGGAGTCCTCTTCGCAACACAAAAGAAGTGTCACACCTACTTCACCCAAAAATCCTGCGCATTGGCTCTTGTTTTCTCGCATGCACAATTCATTCTTCACAAAAATTTGCCCATTAAGAAGGTTTGACTATCCACAATAAAAGTGACTAGAAGACATTTCTTATAAGGCTAGCATGACGGAAAATAAGATTTATCGCAAAAAATTCCTTGTTGGGACTTACAATTTAATGGTGGCAACTCTTCAAAGCCACCATAGTGCACTTTTGGTTGTCAAAGGACTTTTGTCCTTTCATGCTAGTGTGCACTCTTCTTTTATTGACCCTTAAATGACATCCTGGGCCTTGAGGGGGCTAGGTTTTTAGAGAATCTTTAAGAAAAAACTTCTTGTTGCAATCAACTACATGTAAAAGTTTGGAGTGAATTGAACCCTTTGCTTGGCACCTCGGGAAATTCTACATTTTTTATTTTCCATTCATAATGGATTCCTAAGGATCAAGCTACATTTCTTTTTATCAACATAGTGATTTGGGGAGCTCACTGTGAATAGAAATTTTATTTATTATCTTTGAAATTTTTCCATAGCATGTGTTCAAAGAGTATCTTGAAGTTACAACAATTTTCATAACCTTTAACTACATGGTTAAAAACTAATTGCATAATATGTAATTTTCATTCGTTGGCGGGCAACTCATGCAGCTCAAAAAACTTCTTTTAAATTTAAAAAAAATAAAAAAATTGAAATTGATTTTCTAGGTTTATAGATACGTGGGAAGCTTTGAATCATTTATTTTATTTTAATAATGAAATGAAAGTTGTGAGGAGATTTAGTTTGTGGGGAGGTATGGTTTTTCTAATTTTAGTATTTGATATGAATTTTCTTAATTTTCATAAAAATATTCCAAAAATTATGGAATATCAAAATGGAATAATTCTTTGCAACCTTTCAAATATTTTACTTATGTTCTATTAGAACTTGAAACATTTACAAAAAATACATAATTTATATTTAAAAATGTCCTTCACTTAGGATAATATCAAATTCTCCATCCCAAATGAGTAGATGTTTTTTCAACCTCATAGAAGAATGTTTCAGGGTTGTTCCCCAAAATTGTTCCCTACGTAGGGAACCAACAATTGCTCATATGAAATTTTGAATTTAAAAAAAAAATTAAAAAATTTCAGAAAGTTTAAAAAAACTGGAAATTGATTTTATGAATTATTATTATTATTTTAAAAATTATTTAATAATGAATTAAATAATTTTATCTGACGTGACAAGGTTCCCAAAGTTTCCAATGCGTTCCCACAGCTCGAGAACTCGCAATCTTTTGAATGCCCCCTAAAACATCTAATGCTCAAAATTTATAAGACTAGTATAGGACATGTACTATGATTCAGTCTCTCAAATATAACTATAATATTTTTTTATCATTAAAAAAAAATGAGTTCTTACAAAATGAATTTTTTTGAAGTATGTGGTCGTAGACCATCCTTTCAACGTAATATTTGGTAGTCTTCATCCAACCTGTCTTTTCCTTTCTTCAGCATCATCCATCCAAATGTGGAGAGCCAAATTTGAATGCATGGTAATCTCACACCACTAAACACATACCATGCTTTGGAAAATGTTGATAGAGCCACTTGTCAACTACCTCTTGGTGCCAGAGAACTACTTGCAAAACAAACTAAATTACTAATGGCCCTCCATTAGTGTGCATTAGTTTAAACCTAGTTCCTTTCATGTTGACATTCTAACAAATTTGACATGTGGCCTCATAGCTATTGATATGGTGTGGAATATTCCACACCATTTCGTGGGAGGAAGGCAGTTAGTAGTGTTGCTACTAAATGTTATGAAGGTTAAGGCATTTTTCCTTTAATTTGTTCAAACAAAAAAGAAAAAAGAAAAAAGAAACTGGCAAATAGAAACATCTAATTGTGACAATTTTGGTTCTCCATCACTTAAAAAATGGCCTTGAATGAACACTACCATGCAGATTCAAAACCTAAAGAATTTTTTAAAAAGTAACCAAAAAGAGATAGAGACATTTCATGCTTCAAAGATGTTCATCAATCAAGGTGAGTCTAGTTTGGTGTCTGGCTACCTTATATATTCTGAACTTTGAAAATTAATAAAATATTACTGAAGTCTTTAAATATTACAAAACCACTTGCATTCCATTTCTCGAGTTTGCTATTAATGCTATCAACTTTCAGTTTTGGTCATTAACCTTTAGCATAGTGAGTGGGACTAATAAAAGAAGGTGTCCTTTTCAGACTATGTTCCTAAGCTCAGTAGTTTCTACCTAAACGCATGTGCTCCATTGCCGAATGCTTATTGATTGAGCGGCATAGAATCCTGCATTTTGCAACGGCTGTTTTTGAACGGTACAATATTAACTTAGTTACTTCCGTTTAGGCATTGATGATAAGCTTACAGTTTGTATTTTTAGCCAGAAGGAAATGAACCGAGATTAGGACTCACTCCACAATGACCCAGCCCAACTCCAGGGAAAAGTGGAAACTTCAGGAATTCAAAGCCATCCACTTTGTTCAATTAATTATTTACAAAGGCTTCCTTTTCAGTTTACGGAGTAAACTGATTTCAGTCTCTCTGCTTTACTTTGTGAGTCTGTGCGTTCAGTTAAGAGGTCGAGGCCGGGGCTCTCCTTGTCATTGTCATTGTGTGGTTTTGGGCATTGGATTTAAGCCCAGAATTGGCCCGGAGATCATTTCGAAAGGAAACTTGTTTCTTCAGCTTTATTATGAAGCAGCTAGACTACCATCATTGGGGAGGAAGTTTGGCGTTCGAACTCACAAACTCATGACAACAGAAGCCTGAGAGGATAGTATGGCAATGGCATGTCAACTTAATTTTAGGAAGAAGACAATTTAATGTGATTGGATTACTTGCAATCATGCTTTGATTGTCATTTTCAAATGAATAGAAGTTGAATTTTAAAATTCAAATAGAAACTAGAATGAGAAGTAAAGTGAAGAGMAAATGAATAGTGACATTTTATGAATTTTAGGATGATGACTCTGTTGTTTATGAGGTAGCATTGGTTTCCAAAACAATGTTGAAGACTCAAGAACAAAAGAAGATATCCCTTTCAGTGATTCAAGGAAGTTAGGCCACCTCACCTTTTTTGGACAATACGCTCGTTGTAGGTCAAAATACACCTAATTTGCAAAAAAAAAACCCAGTAATTGAGCTAGAGCATCTTCAGACGCTCAACGTGAACCAAATTGTGTGGTAAGGCGTGCAATAATGATCTAGCTATGCCAGTTTCAATGAATATGTACTGGCCCATGAAATTCACAAACAAGCACCAATTTGGGCAATTTTTTCAAAAAAACACAAGCCTTGAAGGCAACAATGGTGCCTAGTAATCCCACCATTGTCTAATTTATAAAATTCAAAGATATGCATGAATTAGCAAGACATTCTTTTGCTTGTAGACTCATTTCTCACTTCAATTATTGATCATGTCTAAATGGAAGCTCTAACCACCTCCCCCTGGCATATTGCCAATGCTTTGTAGCCTCAATTTGTACAATCCGATCAGATGTACCTCAATTAGAACTCTTTCCAAATTATCTTTTTAAATTGTAAATTCAAAATATGTCCTCCCCTTAGATCAACCATAGTTACTAAAAGATTAACCTCTTTTCAAATAAACAAAGTAGCCTCCTACAACATATGAATCATGTTATAGGGCCAACAATTGGACGAATTTTGTTATATCCACTTTTTGATGTTGTTAGCTATACATGTGATAGGATAACTTGATAAGATCAAGGCCTAAATCAAGGTGTTCTACATGTTGTCTTTGTAGTTGCAAAGGTGTCACCATTACATTATTAACCCTTTGAATCCATAAACATCACAATATTTAAGTATCCTAGCAAGCCCCTAGTGCTTCAAGAAAGTTAGATCTAAAACTTTTTCACTCAACAAATTTTTTTGGTACACAACATCTAGTATAAAATCCCAAATTTAAATTTTGGAGATTTTCATCTAGGTGGTAAAGAACTCAACAGTAAACATCAACAGCAAACRTCAATTTTGTTGAATTGATGATATTCCATTACTTGAGCACTTGTAACGACTTGCAATGTAAATCTATACATTTTCCAATTTATGAAGCTTTGGGTAGATGTGTTGAAACACTTGATCTCTATCGCTCACAGTCAGTTCAAAGATAATGCAGACATAGTGAATTTCATTGAAATGACAATACTCCATAGATATGCCATTTTAGATTGCAAGGTCTAAAACATCTAGGAAAGGCATAGATTTTAGACTGTGAGGCCTAAACTGTAAAAGTGCCCAAGTTGCAGAATGACTGCCATTTAGATGAAATTAACCACAAACCAACATAATGATACAGATAGTCACTAAGAAACATGCAGAATATAATTATATAATGTATATGCTTTGCTCTCATGATTTTCATGGCTTGGCGGGGCAAGATGAAAGCATCTCCCACTAAATCTGCGCAATCTTGCAGATGACTGACTTGCTTGTAAGCTCTGCTTAAATTAAGTCTCGTAAGTTTATACTAAGTTAACCCTTTCTGGGGACGCTAGCGGTGACTTCTCCTTGGTACCCTGAAATACTGATTTCCTATTGCTAGAAGTCAACTTACCATAAACTAGTGTTACGCTAAGTACCAAGGACTTCCGTCTGAAGAGGCACTGTAATCATCCCAGGCTACTCGTAACTCATTTGGCTTTTACTCCAGGTGCCGAACATTTGTACATATTTCCCTTTCATGTTGAAATTCAGTGAATGCGACAACAAGATTCATGTCACAATTTGGGCACCAGAATCACGCCAATGGAACGTTAAATTGACGGTCCAACTACTACGTCCGATACAAAGGCGGAGTTAGAAAAGTCTGGTTAGTTGGTGGGTTCAAGGAAGGCCAGGTGAATGGGGAATCTCGTTGAATGTGAATGGGGAATCTGATAGTTATTCCAGATGCAACTTTGGCCCTTTTACAGTTTGGACCGCACGGTCTGAAATCAATACCTGTCCTACAAGAATACAAGATGGGTTTCGACCGTGCTGTGTGAAAATGGCAAGTGGAATATATCGCCATTTAAATGAAATTCACCCCAGTGAGTTCTTGGGTGCATTCAAAACCCAGCAATTAATAAATCATGGAATAATCTGGCTCTATCTTCAAATTTGGAAGATCCTGGATTGCCGATCTTGGACCACACCCTCCTGCAAACCTCCCTTCATGAGAGCATCCCCACCGGACTGCCAAAACGGATGAAATCCGCGGGGTGGCTGGCAAACCTGCCCCACCCGTCTGGCAAAACGGATGGCTAGTTAAGAGGGAGGGCCAGATTCGCCACCTTGGCTGGCAAATTTCATCATTTTGCAAGCCACCCCACTGCTGGCAAACCGGGTGGCAAACAGGAAGAGACAAAATGTTTTTCCCTTTCCGATCTTTCGGCGGTTCACTTGGAGAGCTCGTACTTGGCTTTTCACCTCCGATCTTCACATTAGTTACTGCTATTTCGACGACGGGCTTCACGGGAGTTACCGCATGCAGCTTCAACGACGGATTCGAAGACAAATTTTTTTACTGGCCCTACATCAGTTTCGACTAGCTTTTGCAAGCCAGCATCCCAGGCGGGTGAGGCGCTCCCTTGGCTTTGGCTGGCAAAATGGATGGGCCCCAATTTTGCCAGCCAAATCCCCCCAGCCTAGTGGGCATGCTCTAAGAGCATCCCCACCAGGCTGGCAAAATGTGGGTGGGATTTGGCTTGCAAAATGGGAGGGCATCCATTTTGCAAGCCGGACGCCCCACCCATGGCTTGTTAAGAAGCCAAGGAGGACAATAGCAAGGACAATAGCAAACTATAGCGGCGACTTTTCATAGGAGGCAACACCCACTCATGTTGACTTTTCATGCACTTTATTTTGTCTTATACCGTTTGCAAGCCAAGCTTTGGCTTGCAAAACCACCCCATTTTACAAGCCGCTAGAGGTTTTGGAGCCAGCCTCTTAAGAAGTTCATCCATTTTGCAAGAGGGGTGGGGCACTTTTGCAAGCCGCCTTGGACAAGTCATCCATTTTGCAAGTCTGGTGGGATGCTCTGAGGACGACGTATCGGATTCTCCCTGGGTGTCGTCCAAGATCCTGTACCGGTTGGCCGGGCATAAGCTTTGCTGGTGCCGCTGCAAATGCATGTAACTTATAAGAATAAGAGACCTCGTGTTAGAGAACGAAAAACCATCGTGGAAAGTTGAAAAAGAAATTGTTCACTTTTAAGGAACTCTTGCACTGTCTGTTTCTATGTACAGAATTCAAACCCACGYACGTAAGCTAGATATAATTGTTCTAGCGAACTTACCCATCGAAACCGATTTGGAACAGCGGCCGTATCTGAAGAAATTGCAATACAGTGAGTGAGTATCGAGATTMAGTATGACGATGAAAGAATTTGATGTCCAGTAACCTTAAACTGGGTACATTCTTTGGACAATAAGCTCGATGTCTCTTGATCTCGAAACAATGTCCACAGGGAGAACAGGAGGGTGTTACCGGGGAGGGTATAAGATTTCAGTATGTAACTATACCCCCAAACTTTCTATTTCTAGTTTGGGGGTATAGTTACATACTGAAATCTTATACCCTCCCCGGTAACACCCTCCTGTTCTCCCAGTGGTCTTTTTCATCTATCCAAAATTCTAATGAATCAAACAGTACAAATCCCAAATTTATGTACTAATATTCTCTAAAGATTTCAAGTATGTATCTTGTAGTCCCAAAAGTGACCTTCAAAACACTGTCACTTCACAGATTGTTTCATTGACTTAAAAGTAACTTGAAAGTGTGTTCAGGGTATTGGTTTATAAAAATCCGTTGCAACAAAATTTAGTCTCAATATATCAATGTTTGCGGTTTTTATTTTTTATTTTGGAAGGAACTTTAAATGGTTATTTGTTAACATAGATGGTAATCATCTATTGTGAATCCATTTGAATCGATGGAATTGAGAGCTCAAAATCTTCAACTATTGTTCACATATAACCTCAGTCCACTTTATTTCTTCAATATGTTGTCCGTCCATATCAATACATCTTCACAAAACTTCAAATTAAGAAACAGTGAGTCATGGCATTCCCAGGTTGAAACTTCACGTTGGAACACACTTACGGTTAACAAAGATTGTTGGTAATACTCACTACCATGTGCTACAAGATGTTCCCTACACCAACATTCACATCCTCAAATATACATTCAACCGCCACGGATCCACCGGCATCATGGAATAGAATTCAAGTGAAACATTACGAGCATCAAACAATGCACGGTGACGAAAAAAGAGCAGTAAAGGGCAAGAAAGAGTACAACGAGGCCTGCTTTTAGCTAACAAGGAAGAAATCGTAATTGTGGTAATGGCAGATGTCTCTGTCCACAACCGTGCTTGGATGCCAGAAGAGCATTTGATTTAAGACAGTTATTAAATTGAGTTTGTTTGGTTAAATTAACCCTTTGAGCACTCTGTACGTGCAACTTTACAGCACACACGGAAGTCTTTTATTTCWCAATAAGAATGGAACATGACCAACATCGATCTGGGATGACGTGGTTGCCGATTGATTTCAAAACATGTACTAACAGTATATACCTGTCCAGAATAACGTTTCCGCTCCTCAAAGCATCACGGCCCCGAGGAAAGATGCGTTTGTTGAGTCGCTTTTGAGCGACAATGAAGGTGATTTCTGGATTGTACCCATGTTCATGATCCTCGCRTGCCTGTGAGGATGAAAGATATACAAGTCGTGTTAAGACAGCAAGGTATATCCTATCTGTGAACTACGACCGACTGTCTAAATATTCAATCAGGTTATTGAATAGTATAAAATTCCTGTCGAAATCCCCTGACAAATCGTTGACTGCACAATCACTCAGGTTAAAAACCAAGAATTCAGGACGAAAAAGTATAATACAAGGCACTGCTGAACTAATGTAAATTTCTGAATGCAGTCACCTCTTTCTCCAAGCATTCAGCAAACTGGCTTTCACTCAAACCGTCTCTTAATGTAGAACAAAATCAAAGTCAAGTTCGCTTGAATCACAGTTTGCTTGATCAATCTGAACTCCCTCAAGCACCTCCTGCATGTACAGTGACCATTACAGTGACTAACTGTAGCACGGGGTTTGAGGACCGGGGAGAGAATTTAATATAACCGGAATTTAAACTTGGTAAATCACTCTACCTTGTTGCTAAATTTCCAACTACCCTAGCCTCTGATGGTACCTCAGTCCTTCCTTTTCCAAACTGAAACTGTCCACACAAAAAGAAATCATTATTAGTACACATTTACAATAATTCTAATCCACATTTCTCAATAGAACGACCAGGACTGCGCAGAAGGTGAAAAAGGAGGAGTAAAACGACGAAGGATACCTGAGGAAGAGTTAGTACTCTTCCTGAAATTTKGACAGCTAGCTTGTCACCAAATTCTCTCATCATTTTACAGTCTGAATTGTAATTTGTTGAACTTCATTGCCTGCCACTCAAATGTTCAGTTAGTAATTATTAGTTAATTTTCGGAGGTAATATAGGTGCACAAATRATCACCGAATTTGTTTCAAGAGCACTCACCTTTTCACATAATTGAGCACTGCCTTTCTCTAGGATTCTGCTTGCAAAGCACCAATCATATTGTTCTTCTGCTTAAGGACTAGTGGTCAAGGGCTTTATGTATTGCTGTCCGGCAATAATCGTGCCCAACTGTGATCAAAAACAGAAAAAACAACGCCAGGTGAGAAAGTGAGATGGAATCACGAGAGAGGGAGACAGTACAGGTCTGCAAAAAGGTTCTGTGGTGGAAAACATCAAAAGTCGGAGAAGGCAAGCATTAGTCAGAGATAGTTTATTAAGGTAGACTGCTCTTAAAGCGCCCATGCTCTAAAAGCGATCATGATACAGAGGTACATTTGGCTTTCTTCAATGTACCAGCAGTGTACATTTCAGGAGGTGGTCGCCTTTAGTGACCACTGCATTACAACTTCAAAAACTTGCACCTAATTCCTTGAAGGACCGAAAAACATGAAACAACTTGGGTTAGATGCCAATTCCTTTTTTCTTCCTATGAAAATTTATTGGAAATTGTTTCAAAGCGACCATTGAAGAGCTGATCTACCTCACCTCTACAGAAACGAAAATGGGCTTCTTCAATTCCTGTTTCCAACATCCAGTGCTGGAAGGTATGGATACTTGAGCGTGTACGCTTACGTCTCCTTAACCCTTAAACTACGGACCAGTGGCCGTGGAAATCATGCATTTTGATACTGTGTGACATCATCTCCTTTGAAAAAGCTAAATATATTCATTGGAAGTCAAAGTACTAGAAAAGATCTCCCCTTTCCACCTCTAAAACCGAGGATGAATGATTGCATTTCTGTCCTACAAGGAAAGATTCTTTGCCATTCATCGGACAAAAAACGTCCTCGGCGTTGTTTAAGGGTTAAAGTAGTCACGTACTGACGCTTCCTGTTCTCGAACATTGATCCTCTTATTAAATCTGTAACCACCATTAGAATGTTAGTGAAAATTAAGTAACAGGGGCACCAAGAATCAGGTTGACTAAGTCATCTTCAGCAATAAATCCAACGAAGCACTTCAATCTCAATCTAATCTAACCTTTGACCAATGAAATTACACAGAATTTTGTCCATTGCTTGTGGACGTCCATGTATGAAACATGCCTTCAGTAGTTCCTTACCTCTATCAACTCTCGGACGTCCTTGTCATTGAACCTAGCAATTTTATATGTTTGTGACACTTGATCAAGTTTGGTCTTAATCCGGATCCCTTGTAGAACACCTTTTGCTTTTTATGCCCATCTTTGTTTTGCAATTACCTTAGGTCTTGCACACGGAACTTTTCCTCAAGAAACTCCTCTACAAAGACTTAGTCTTCAAAATGGTTGCCATGGTTATATCTGATGCATACATTAGACACAACTATCCAGGAGTGCAGGATCGGGACTATACTAATAATGGTATCTAGTGTTATGCACATGGTATTTAGTGTTGGCAACAGTAGTTATGAAGCACAACACTAAATGCAAACCACTTGAAATTTAGAGTGGGTATGGTAAAAGTTCATGTAACTCTAAATTTTTAAAATACATATATTTAGGTTCATGGTTTTTTCATTGCAATTTGATGAAATAATATGTAACACTAGAGGAGCCGACCCATTTCCAACCACTTAAGCAATTACACATATTTGGAACGCTGGGTTTTTTGAATGTGGAATTTTCTCCATGTGCAAAAGTAGATTTTGGAAGGATTGCATATTTTTCCAGAATTTTATCACACAAAACGTAATTACTATGAATTTTTTAGTGGAAGATTTTCTTCAACCTATAATTGTGATATTTATGTTTCTATTTGTGACCGTAGGCTAGTTGCAAAATCGACCAAGGGTTGGTTGCAATATTGAGAGCTTTGCAACCAATCCTAATGTGCCACAACTATGCCTGGAACTAAGCCACAACTTCACGGAAAGACAACAACCTATCAATTGGAAATGGGAGGTGATCAAAATGGGTCGGCTACTCTAAATCTAATCTTATATGAAAATTATAATATTTTGAAGTATGTGAATTTTGAAAATTTTGAGATTAAAAATTAAATTTTTTTTGAGATTTAATATTTTTAAAATTTTGAGATTTAAAATTTTAAAATTTTAAATCTAAATTATTTATATAAATTTGACTTATAAATTTTTAATTTTTAATTCTAAAATATGTAATTTTAAAACTTTAAAACTTTAAAGGTTTTATCAGATTTGGCATTTATAAATTTGTCAATATGTTATGTTTTCTTAATACTAATATTAATTATTTTTCTATTTGATATTATATACTTAAAATTTAAGGTACAAGTAATACTTAGGATCATTGCAAAAATGATAGTCATGAAAATAACATGTTTTATATGGACTAGTGGCCGGCGTATCTACAAAAAGGCTCTATTGCTCTCTTGATTGATCAGCTTATATATTGTAATTATGTAATTTTAAAGTGTTGAAGATTTAAAATATCATGATTTTGAAATCTTAACATCCTTGAATTTACATAAAATTCAATATTTTAAAATTCTATGTTATTAAACCCTTAATTGATGAATTAAAAAAATTTGGAGAATTGAAAGCTGTAAATTTAAATTTCTAACCTTCTCATTGTTAGATGCTCCAATATGGAAATTCGGAAATTATTTTAATTAATCAAAATTTTAAATATATAATAATTTTTATTAATGAATTTTTATATTACTCAAAATGAATTTTTTTTCCTACTAAATTATTATTGTATACCAAACTACAAATGTGCATTTATTTTCAATATAATTAGTTTTTAGGAAAATGGATTGGTAAGACTAGTTTGTAAAAACAAGGTACATCAAGATTTGTTCAAACCATTATACGGAGTATAATTTAAAGTATTTTTTCTACTGTAATAAATTTTTAATGCTTTAATTGTGAAAATTGAGTTCAAAAATGAATCATACAAGTTATTTTTTCACGAAGATGTTTTACTTTCCTCATAAAACTTTGGTCATTACACATGATTAGTTCACGATGATTTTTTGGCAATGCAATGGCAAATCAAAGAATTTTGGACATGTCAACCCTTTCTTAAAATAAAAATTGCAATATTATATGTGTTCAAAGCAAAAGCAAATAACTTCTCAATATTTTGTTCAATGGGAGCAACATACATCCATCATTGTTTGTGCCCCCCCTCAAATGAAAATAGGGGATTAGAAGCATCCTAACAACCTTCTATTTTTTTCTTTGTAGAAGTTTGATTTTACTAAAGGGATTTCCCGGAAACAACTCAGAAGGGAACTCATGGGGCCCATTCATGCTCTAATGGTGATGACATGATTCAAATGATGACCTTCAAGTGTTCTAAATGAAAGCCCATGCCTTTAGAATTCTTTCCTATCTTTTTGCTATTGGTAAAACARAGTACTTTGCCTATTGATTGAAAAGCTACCTTAGTCCAAGAACCAAACATATTATGTCTAACCTACAAGCTAACAATCTAACAAACTACCTGATCAAAATTGAAGCAAGAATGAATTATAATCACCACAAGCTAATTATCATGTGAAGTATATCAAAACTCCACGGAAGATTCATTTGGAAAAAGAGAAAAAAGATGGCATGAAAAGAACTAGAAGGGTCATTGCAAGAAAGACCGACCGGTTTTGGTAGTGTTTTGCACAGAACTACTGATTTTTTCGAGAGTACTATATAATTACAAAAAAAAATTATAATTTAAAAAAAAAATGTTTAAGGCATATTCCTTCAAGAAGAAGGTACCCTAGGAAGGAAAATTATAGAAAAATTCTCTAAGTAGGAGAACTAGAAAAGTGAAAAATCTCATGAAAATAGGTACTTTGATTTTTTAATTTTAAAAAATATGGAAAACAATTTTTTTAAACTAAAAATTGTCAATTTGGGAAGACTTCATGGTGAAGAGATTTCACTAAAAGAATGATCTTAAAACCATCTTGTTTGTTGAGAAGTGCGCGCGCAAGGGAGCCCTGTTCGCACCTATGTAGAAGAAATAAAATAATGTTTTTTTAAATTCCCTTTGGTAGATACATGCATGCCTAGTGTGGGAATATACCATAGAAATTTTGTCTCTAGATCATTAATTTTGGACACTCCCCAGTACTAAAAACCCCTAAACCGCAAAGTGTGACAAATTATCTAAATCAAAATTTAAATATAAAATGATTTTTTTAAATTTCAGAAAAATAAGGGATCTGATTACTATCAAGTTAGACATCTCCAATAAAAATTTCAAGTTGATTGGATTCATGCTCCAAAAGTTATAGCACATGACAACTTCGTCATTGCAAGTGTGACACAAAATAGGACCGGTCTTTCTTGCATTCACTTCTAAGAATTATATTGTTGTATCCTAATTGTCCTTACATGGATGAGAACTTTTACAAATTGAATTCTTTATCCTTGTGATCACCAAAAAAAAACTTTCACAAATCTCCCTACATTTGGAAAAAATCCTTCCACTAGGCTACCTTGGGCTCCTGCCCTAGCAATTCCTTTATCTTTTTGAAATCTGGGTTTTGCTTGTAAGGGTTGTCAAATATGTTATCCTTCTACTCAATTGTAGCATTGAGGTCAATCACTATCCACTCAAAAACAGCCCCCACATTCTTATCCTTCAATTGTAGCATTGAGGTCAATCACTTCCTTGACCACCTACAGAAAAACAATAAAGCACTTCAACAAAGCAAAATGATGGGGTTCTTGAAATGTTAATGAACCTTTTAGTGACTAGTGTCTTCCTGGAAAACATTAGCTACTATCATATCTCTAGGGTTTTGAAATCATTCAAGATGCTTTAGGGCAAGTAACAAAAAAGAGAAAAAAGTTTGGAGACATCATGCCCTACAAGACTACAATACATTTTTAAATGATTGTAAATTACTCTAATTGATTTTTAGCTTTTGTGGTTGGCTTTCTAATCTTATTTACTTTATGCACTTGGAGATTAACATTCAATCAAACTAGCTATAAAAAGTGAGTTTTTCAACCTTTAGAGGATATTTACGAGGAATTAGCAATTGGCTAATTATTAGAAATATCAATGTCCAACTAATAGTTAGTGAACTATCCAACTATCCAAGGCCATATTCGTTATGTTGAGACTTTTCACAATCTCATTTTTATCTTCTACTCGAAGATAAACCGCTTTATCTCTTTACTATTATTTTTTTATAAATAGGTAAGAACACCAACTTTTAGAATTTCATTATAGGGTCACTATTTGAGCATTATTTATTTTTAGTTTCAATTACTATTTTTTTAAATGAATTTTTCTATACTAGCATTCTGTCTCAAAATTTGCGAAAAGTCTCAATATAACAAATACGGCCTTATCAATTGATGTTGCCTCACAACAAGCACAGTTGAGAAGGTCACGAAGAACACAAAATCTAAATTCCATGTAAATGACACCAACCTCCACAATTGCTAGCATTGTGAACTTTCTAAGGTTTCCCAGTTTGAAAGATCAAATATGCTTTCCTTCCATCAACCTAATAAGTCCCTCGGTCTTTCCCTCCACTTACAAGTCCACATCACAATATTTAAGACAAATTTGGAAATGTAGAATTCAAGGAACAAGAAGTGGAATCCATTCATAATAATGTAGCAAATCMCCATTGATACAGAATAAAACAATTAGTAAATTAGAAAAAACAAAAAGCACAATCTTAGATAAAGTGGTACTCAGGCCAAAATGCCGGATCTTTCACATACTTACAAGTCCTAGTTTGTATTCTATCACCATATGCAATGATAAGTTCTTTTATCAGGACTTGGACATTTGAAAAAGCAAGATTGTAGTCATATATAATAAAGCTTTGCATTGTCATAGGAAGGAAAAAAATGAAAATTTCCAAATATCTAAAGATCAAGTATTAAATTATCACCAAATGAAATCCTTAATGCTCAAATGAACCAAAATAGTCATCTTCATATGTGTAGGAGTTGAAACAAATCATTAGAAAAGTGGTAATAAAATGAATCAACAAAAATAAAAATAAAAGATGCTTCACACTCTAAAACAAAAAAAAACATATATAGTATTTTAGAAGTTGCTATGAGCCAAGGTGGACTTTCTATTTTAGTTTGGAAGTGAAAGAGAAATAGTGTTGCCAAATTTGAGTTGCGCTCACTTAATCCACAAAGTTACTGACCACCCTGCCATCATCAATGCACATCCTTAGTCCATATATGTTGAAGATGCGAGCAATCCTAACTTGCATGTCCACCAATATCGACAATACAATACATAGCCCTTTACAAAAGGTTTATTGCATTAGAGCATTCCCACCCTTGCTCCCTCTATGCGTCCATTGCAAAATTGGCAAGGATTGGGAGCCATTAGAAGAAGAATGAGTCTTAAGGGCTGCAAGTTCCTAGACAATAGAGAATGTTGGCCAAACCTACCCTTGAAAACAAAAATTATTTTAATTTAAAATACCAAAAACACAAATACAGCAAATCATAAGGCTTGAATTGCGCTTGATAGTTTGATGAAATCATTGAAAAAATTTTAAAATGAAAAAAAACTTTTTGTTCAAATTAATGAAAACTTAGCCATGTCAAAAATCTAATGTGGTGTGGTCACCGCCATCTCAAATAATAATAATATTTTTTTAAATTAATTAATTAATATATTTTTAAGAAAATATTCTACATTTATTATTATCACAGTAAAACTTCTAATAAGAGCCGGGTTGGAATTGGTCAAACATATCATTGTAGAGAGACTATTACATTAAAAGAGGGTCATTTGTAGTTTTGATGTTTGTATGTGGCTCGGGCCGGAACCAACTTGACACATCACTATAAAGAGGTTTATTACTTGATTACTTTAGAAAGTGATTTTTATTATATTATTTCATTCTAATGCATGGCACTCCAAACAATTGTGCGGGGAGGGGATTTTGGAACACCGGGCACACCACATTCTAACCCAAGTACATAAGCTTGGTATGGATTGGGAATTTCTACAAACCTTAAAGTTGACCAATGGTTGCGCAATTTGCCTTGAATTTGTCACTATATTTAGTGTCCATTTGTCACTCTACTAGAGTTGGAATTAGAATTCAATGCAATCATTTAGCTGCAAACTAGGAATGCTGCATTACAAAAAAAATGAGCTCTCGAAAGGGCTGCGAGTTCAAAAAGGCCGCGGTGATATTATGGATTTAGAAAAAAAAAATTTAATTGGATGTGGCACTACTAGTGCCATGACAGATTTTCAATTAAAAAAATATAAAAACAAAACAAAAAACAAAACAATAATGTGGCCAGTTTGTTATAACATCATTTTGGACACCTCATTTTTTTGGTAATGGACTAGTGAAAAAGCCTTGCAGACTATACCGCACAAGAGGCTTTGCTACTCACTTAGTACATACAAGTTACTAAGTGTGCCACCATTGCTTTCCATGGGGATTTTGATCACCACCCTACAATGACAATGCTCTAAAGTAGCCTCCCACTTTCCAATTGGAGACTGAAATAGACCGTCCAATATAACAAATTGTACAAGAAAATATGCACCTCTGAGATAATCCATTGCCAGGTCTCTGCAATGCATTTACTTTTGACGTAACAATTCCTTACACCAATGGGATTTCCATGCCCCGATATGTCCTAGGTTAACTGGTTAAGTATAAAAATGTAATAGAGTTTTCTTGACTTTTTGTGAGAGGTACTTGGGTTTATTGATTAAAAAAAGACTGTGATTTCAACTTTAGAATCTTGACTCAAAAATACTACATCTTTTGTAAGGGTTTTAAATTGCATTTTAGAATCACCTTCTATTGTAGAACACAAGTTTGAACATTGACATCTCTAAAATTTGTTTGGTGTGTAAGTTGAAAGTGTCGGCTACTTTTGTATAGTTTTTGGAATTAGCTTTAAGAAGTGAAAAGGCGTTTGTGTAGATGAATTTGGAATTCAAGTTTTTAGAAACCAAATGTTTTCTTCTAATTTTGGAAAAGAATCCATTTTGAAGACAAGATACACAAGCTGTATAACATTGTAATGTATTTTTGTTTTGAAAATTTATCAGAAATAGCTTGTGCATTTTTGGTTTAATATTTTTTCCTTTACACAAATGAAAAATTAAAAAAATAATTTAGCAAATCCACAACACCTTGACTATTACATTTGATAGTTTTACTACCTTTTCTATTATTCTCCTCCTCATCTCAATAACACAATAGCAACCTACACATGATATTTTTCTAAAAGATGGCCTCCCAACTAGTTAATAATATTACACTTCACCATCTTCTCTACTATTCTTCACATTGTTCTAACAACTTCATATCCGCTTACACATGATATCATCCGAAAGGAAGATCTCAAAACTAGTGTAAGGCCAGAGATTGTATAGGTCGTGGTATAGGTTTAGGATGCAGAGTGCTAAGAACATGTGGAGCTTCCACATCTATGCATTTATCATTTGTACAAATGCAATGGCAACCTTGTTTTTGCCACTCCGATCAAAGGTTGTCTCATTGACAAAGTAACTCCTAGACTTGCCTCCTCCAACTTCAATTCCTCACTCTTCCACTCGAATGCATGTAGCAAGCTTGCCACTTGCAAATGCACCACCATAGATGCCAACCCCATCCCAGGACATTGCCGCCTCCCCGACCCAAATGGCAACAACTCAAAATGTTGCCCCAAAAACTTCGTTGCCATATTCTCCCCTCCCTCCAAAAATCTCTCTGGAAGAAATTCCAATGGTTTTTCCCAATTGTTGTTGTGCCCTATGGCCCAAGCGTTCACAAACAAGCGTGTTTGTGCAGGAATGTCATAGCCAAAAGCTTTGGTTGCGGCCTTACTCTGGTGTTGGATGAGTAATGGAGCAGGAGGATGCAAGCGGAATGTCTCCTTGATGATGGCATGGAGATACTTGAGGTGAGGGAGGTCAGATTCTTGCACAATGCGGTTCAAGCCAACCACTCGATCAAGCTCAGAGGTCACTTTGGTTAAAATTGTTGGATTGTGAAGGACCTCTGCCATAGCCCACTCAATTGTAACTGTTGTGGTCTCTGCCCCAGCTCCTAATAAATCCTAGAAATGAAGGGATCCATCAAAGGAATTCAATCATCACGCAAGTGTACATGACTTTAAGCAATTCTAGGTCTAGCAATGAAGGGATCCATTAAAGCAACTCAATCA
The DNA here is from genome assembly GCA_006891605.1 of Pleurozium schreberi. Lineage (NCBI taxonomy): Eukaryota > Viridiplantae > Streptophyta > Bryopsida > Hypnales > Hylocomiaceae > Pleurozium > Pleurozium schreberi. Next base: position 35,365 of record VACF01002248.1, read on the forward strand.
TAGGACACTTGTGTACAACTTTAAGCAATTCTGGGTCTAGAGATTTTAGRGTTTGGAATTTGTGTCCCATCCTTTGCAAGATATGATTTCAAGCAATTATAGACTTAGGGTTTAAATTTCAAAATCTTCTAACGGTGCATGGTTTCAAGTATTTGTGAGTTTAGATTTTGTAATTTGTTATAGTAACTCAATCATCGCAAGTGTGTATGTACATGATTTCAAGCAACAATGGGTTCAAGAGCTTATTAAGGAAGCAATAAATAAGCAAAATTGGAATGGAAGGATCTATAAGAAAAGGTGAGACTATTGAATATACACTTTTGAAAATCTATCTTTTTTTAAGTTTCAAATAAGAGGTAAATGAAGCTTGATTGTTAGAGGCATGAAAATATGTGCTAGAAAGCATTTTTTTAATGCTCAAATTACCATCCTCTTTTGGAATGAAAATTTTCAACTTTGATTGATTCATTTGAAAATGTAAATGCACTACATTGGAATTTTCAAGGAAAAACACATTCAAAACGATTGTTTAAACAATTGAGTATTTGASCAATTATAATATGTAGAATAACTTGATTGTTGATGGACATGTTGGAAATTGAAATATTATTTCGTTGTAGTTTAACACCTATTCTTTAGATATCAGTCATGTTGAAAAAAGATATCATATGAAAAAGTTAAGAATTTTCAAAGTTTGAACTACACACATATTTAAAGTTGTTCTTAAGCACAAAATAAAAGTCATTATTTTGAAAGCATTGATAAGAGGTCTAGATTTAGATCTTGAGATATAAAATCTCAAATCTATAGTTTTGGAATTACTCACATAAATGATTGCTTTGATGTGTTCCTCAGTAACTCCATTCTCTGGGGAATCCAGTTGCTCTAAGAAAATGTCGAGGAGTGTTTTCTTTCCTTCTTTTGAGGGCTTCCTCCTTTGATCTTCCTTGTATTCATCGATCATCTTCTTGTAGAATTTGTCTATACAAGCTCGAAGCTTTTGAAACCGCTTATTCAACCTTTGAGGGTCAAACCACTTTGGGACATTGAAGAAGTCTCCAATGTAAATAGCACCAAAACAAATAGTTGTTTCCTTTACGATCTCTATGAATTCCTAAATCCAACCAAAACAAATTGCATGAATTTTAGCCAATTGGCACATATAGAAAATCCTTGGATAGATTAGGATCTCTACCCCAAAAATTGCAAAATGACTCCAAAGAGACTGAGGTACATTTCCGCAACAAACTATTGGACAATCTTGTATGTTCTACCAACAATGGCAATAAAAAGCTAAAAGTTGTAGTATAGGCTCTTCCAAGTTTCTATAGTTGTCATTGAGCTAAAATAATGACTTGAAAGAAGAGTTGCATGGAGAACTGACATGAACAACAATCTTGCCATATTTGAAAACCTAGCTAAATTTTGGGAAATCATAGTAGATGTCACTACCTGGTCAATTTTAGTATCACGATCTTGTTCCTCCAAATCCAAAAACCGTTTATTGAAGATCATGCGTGATATAACATTTGTGGCCATGATGGTCACATGTGTGTTTACACGACTAGGGCCATTCTCGTTGGCTATTTTGTGAAGTGTAGATGCCATTTCTTCCATTCGTATGAATTGAAAAGATTCTAATTGCCTTGTAGACATAAGCTCTGTCATAAGGATTTTTCGCAAGTGTCGAATCGCAGGTGTGATGTTATGAAAAACCAAATCTAAATTGTCAAGTTTGAATTGAATTAGTAACAACCATCAATTTTGTTACATTGGCAAGATTCTAGGCACCAAAAACATATTGACATACATCTTAAAAAAAAAGTATTACACTAGTAGTGATATTTAGTGTTTGCAACACTAATTACAAATTATAATACAAATGTCAACGTGAGCACTATTTTTTAGCGTTTGCAATTTTTAGAAGTGTTCATATTGACATATAAGTACAAAAAGTCAAGAATTCCCCACTAATATTAGCAACAATAAACATCAACCTAAACGCTATTTGTCAACTAAATGAAATTTATAGTGAATTAAATACTAAGGTAAGTAGTACTAAATGYAATATAACCAAATTACCTTTATTTTTATATCTAGATTAAATCCACATCAGAATTACCAAAGACATGAAATGATATGAATGAGGATGTGCTCCGACTGGACTAAGTAACAAAAATCCAACATTTGGTGGCACACTTTTAGGCAAGGTACATAGAGAACTGGCAACTAATGACAAATGAGCTAATTTACTTTCCCAAATAGCTTATTCAAAATGAGAATCCTAGACAAATTATCAATCCATAACTCAATTAATTTACTAATTCAAGCAAAATTGCAAGAAAGGGAAGGAACATACCAACCCATAACCGTGAAATTATACAAAACCTGAGAATTTAGGGTAGTCTGCCTTCAATGTTTGCTTTAAAGGACACTTAAGGTAGACCAACCCATAATTGTTTGCAACCCAATTCCACCAAATAAACCATCCCAATTCGTCACTTACTTTTGGCCTCATTTCCACCTAAAATACCCCCCCAATTCCCTTTATTGTATGACAAAATTTCTCAATTCTATGACAAAATCCAAGATTCTATGACAAGATGGGGTAACGTGTCACTCCATCAATAGAGAATATCTAGTACTTAATTAGGTAGTTATAGATTGTTGATGGGTTGTTTATGACCCTAATCTAGGGGCAATTTTGTAATTTTAGGACTGACCATTTCAAAAATTCATAGAAATTACAATTTTGATCAGAAAGTTATAAATCCACTTTGGTTTGACTCATGAAACAAGCGCACACCCCTAAGAAATATGTGTCCCTTCTGGAATTGACCTCAAGATAATCAAATAAGGGTGGTAATAGGCTTGTCTGCCTTAATCCTACAAGGAGGCGGCCCCCCATGACCAAAGTAGTCACCAAAATTCTCTGATTCTAAGACCAATTGGTGCATTTTCTTTCTCTATAGTCAACAATGAAGTCATCCATCAGACCACTCTGGTCCAGAGTGTCCTTCCAAGGTTATCCCTTCTACGCTACGACGGACGTTTTGTGTGTGATTCCAAACTGAGTAGGAAAGAATTACAACTTTTCATCCTCGGTATTAGGAGTGGAAAGGGAAGATCATTTCTAGTACTTTGACTTCCAATGAGTATATTTGGCTTTCCAAGGTAGATGATGTCACACGGCATCAAAAATGCATGATTTCCACCGCCACAAGTCCGTCCTTCAAGGGTTCATCTCAATCACAAGGATGAAACACCACGAGCAATTCCCTTACACTGACATTTATGTTGTGAACTTTGCTGACGAATTAGTATTTCGAGTATCGATGCCAGGTTCTTCCTTTCAAACTAGGAATTAGCATTTCGAGCTTCAATTGCAGGTTCGTCTTCTATTCTAACCAGGAATTAAGCATGGATCATTCAAACATTTCGCAAATTTCTGTTCTTGCTGGGCTGCCCTCTTTGCAATTCCTGATTTCCATACACAAAATGGGGTGCAGGGGAAGGGAATGCACACCTCCAAGTGCAATGATTTCGGTAGCTAGGGTGGAGGGGCGGAAGGCGAAGTTGGCATCCTGGAGCTTGAGAAACTCTTTGGCCGCCTCCGCTGAGCTCGCCACGATGCAGAGCCGCTGCCCTAGCCACACGGACATGAGCGGACCATACTGCGAAGCCAACTCCGCCAAGCTGCGGTGCGGATGCGTGCCCAACAAATGCAGCGACCCCACGATGGGCAGCGGTCGAGGACCTGGCGGCAAGTTCAAATACTTGCTGCGTTGCCGTCTCCATAGCAACATGCTTCCATAGATCACCAGCAATGCCACAGCCACACCCTGCGAATATTCATTCACAGGAGCGTCAATTTCGTCCAAATCAACGATGTCGTTCATCTAGCATGGTCCTATGCCAGAAATTGTGACAAAGCTACACAAAGCTCTACCAACGAGGTCAGGTGTAGGTTTACGTTTCAAGCCGCGCGGCCTGAAAGTGCCGAAGTCGTGGACTACGCCAATTTCATGCGCCAGTTTAACAAAATGGACTCTAAATTGGAACCAGAAATTGGAACCATTCATGCACTCATAGTTTAAGAAAGTAGGATTGGTATAGGTTTTAAAGTTTCAGGCTGGGTATCCTCCAAAGTGGCAAAGGCTGTTGTGAATTCAGCCAGTTTGTCGAAATTGAGGGAGATTATGTATCTCTGATTCCTGGATTCCCCTGCTCCTAGTGCAAAATCGTCAGGGAAAGTGCAAAATCGTCAGGGAAACCTTGAATATCTCCTTAAGCGGGGATACTACAGATGATCTCCCTGTGCATCAGATTTTGTGATTCTATTTTACAGGTTTGTAGCAAACTGATTACAAGATCTTCCCCAAAGTACTAGCTCATTCTGAAATTACAAACCAGACATCACTATTCTACATGATTCCAACATTCTCGAAGGGCATCACCGCAGGCAAGAAATCATTAGATTGTTCTTGTGCACAATCTTGACTTCATAAATCCCCAATGCTTCAAGAGAATGCAGAACAACTCTCATATTCTTGACGCTGCATTCTCTCTAGGCCTATACAATTAATCATGCTCTATATAGACTCCTGATATTCCCCTAAGGAGAACGATGAATGATAATCTTCGTTTGGACAACGTTCCTCAAAGTCCACGTCCCGGACAAAGCTTTGGAATGTAATTCTGAAATTACAAACCAGACACCACTATGGCAATATTTTACATGATTCCAACATTCTTGAAGGGCCATACCGCAGCCAAGAAATCACTAGATTTTTTTTGTGCACAATCTGGAGTACCAAATGCTGCAAGAATCGAGCTTGACCAGGATTACACAGCAAGTCCCAGCCTCCCAGGGGTATCAAAGATGCCGGCAGCAGTCCGTCGCATCCAGGGATGAGTGGCGGTGGCCACGCCAGGAATCCATGAAGTCTAGGAGCCTAACTGGAAGTCTAGAAGCCTAATTGGCATAGCTTGAGCTCCCGTTGAGGTCCAGGCTTGGTCATAGGTTGGGACTGTAAATCTGAAATTACAAACCAGACACCACTATGACAGTATTTTACATTCTTGAATGATTCGAACATTCTTGAAGGGCAATACCGCAGCCAAAAAATTACTAAATTGCTTTCGTGCACAATCTGGACTACCAAATGCTGCAAGTATGTTCACGAGAATCACACAGCAAGTCTGTGCATTCTCTCCACAGGAACACTCAAACTTTTGAGTTCAGTTTGGGGCTGACATGTATCTACAATGGAGAAGCATGCTACGACTGCTAAAAAATTGTTTCATGAACAGAAGAGTCTCCAGGCGTTTCAAAATACGACCAAGCTTTCGAATACAGTAGCCAGGAACTAAGCGTGAGTTCTCACAACTGCTACGAAATGGTTGTGATCACAGGAGATCGAGTCTTTCGAGGCATTTGCAATCAATTAGCACCGATACAAATGAGAACATGCAAATGGGAACTCCCTCGTCAGCAACGCCAAGTAGAATTCCTTAATTAAAACGCCATTTTCCAAAGTAACGTGCAAGTGTACTTTCATAACATCATTCATTTACGCAACAAACTTGCATACATTCACCAGCTGAGGATGCTTATGAATTTCGAGCTCGTTTAGGCAATTGATCGAACAGATTGAATTGTATGGCAGTTGGACAACATTAACAAGAGGAAGTAAGTTAGAAGAGCGATAAAAGCTTACCAAAATTAGAGTCTCGGTAATGGAAGCCATGGCCGCCACCAAGTTGGAGTTGAGGATTTGAGCTCTGGTGAAAAGTGTGACAGACGCAAGTTGGTTCTTCAGACAAGCCGTCTTCCGAAATTTATATGTTGGGTTGTGCGGCTGAATGTGACCCATTAAGTCGTTGCCTGCTTGGTACTTGCTACTGTTGCTTTGGGCAGAGCCAGTAGTGGCAACGACTCCCACAGTCCCAGTGGCCATTGAATTTTGTTCAGGATACCATCTGGAATGCACTCTTGGATACGGGTTTGGCGGCCCAATTCAAGACCCAACTTAGGGTCTCCTGTCATGTGCGGCGAAAAAAGCATTAGAAGACAAGAAGTGAACATTAATTGTCTTCCTAGCCCTGGTAAGTGGAGAAGTAGGATGTCAAGGTTCATTGAAATTGGTGGACAAGCCCATTGGTGGAGAKTAGTCAACTTGAAGGGAATCACTAAGTGTGGAATTTTTACTCAATCTTTCCCCACCCACAAGGTCCACATAGCACTSCAATTTCTTGTTTGACCTTGTAGCTTTCACAAGGAGCTTTGCCCGCCTGGCTCACATGGCAAGCTGCCCTTAGTGAGGCTCTTATACTGTGCATTGTCAAACACAACACAAACACAATATCTAATCCAAGTTCAATAATATATGGCTTCAATCCTTGATCTGAGCGATTAGAAATGATGATTTGATTATTTGGACTTTGAAAGGGCCCTCTTTCTTGTTCCTTTGCCTAGTGTGTCTCTCTCATGTCATTTTTGGTGCTCATTATCTTTTCATTTTTATCCTCTGGCTGGTTGTTTTTAGATTTGTTCTTAACCCCTAAAAGATCAAGGACATGTTTTGCAAAAAACGCACTCAAAACTGCCATTCTTATAGCAAAGAGAAAAAAAAAATTGAAAATTGTTTTGATTTGCACATCTAACCATAGGATCTTACACCTAAACAATATGAGAGTATGTGGAAAAAATTTCAGAAATTTTAACCGCACAAATTGCAAGATATCTACATTTAAAGTGAAAAAAACAAGTTTTTTAACACATTGCAGGACTAGATTATTTGACTTTGAACCTCCTTGACTTCATTTTTTTGCACTACAGATTTTTGAGCTTTCAATCTTTATGGTGGAGAATTAAGTTGAGAGTCTAGGGAAAAATAAATTAATACAAAAAAGATAAATTAATATACTGGGTGATTGCAAGAAACACTTGTCTTATTTTTTGTCCCCTTGCCCTTGGACAGGTAGTTTATCGCTTATAACTTTTGCAGAGTTTGATCTTTTGGAGTGAAATTTGGAATGAAGGTACACGAGGTAGTTTTAGACATTGAGTAATTTTTTCAAAATTTTCAAAATTATTTTACTATTTTTAACCTGCCCCGATTGGGTGTCTACCTTAGCCATTTTGGAGGTTTTTAGTGCTATTTTCTACCCAAAAATTCAAATTTGAAGCTCAAAATTGAGATGCAAGGACTTCTACTAAAGTTACATAGGCCCAAGAAGAGAATTTCTAAAAGTAGTAATCTTTCCATCCTCCACATGTGCTCAAAGTGCACTACCTTTGCACAAGTGCAAAGAACTCAATTTTTTTTTTTACAATGACAAAAATGGTTGAGAAGAAGCATCTTCAAGTGAGGAAAAATAGCTTCTTTTTGGAGAATTTTTTGAATTTTTTTACTATTTTTAAAAAATCAAACATCAAAGTGTCCATTTTCTTGGCATTTTCCATCACTCTTTGAGTATACACTCTTTTGAGCTTATTTGGGCATAAATTTTGTTTCTGGGCATCGGTTGAAAAAAATTTATATTCCCACAAAGCAAATCAGTTTTTCTATCTTCAAAAAAAGTTCCAAAAAATCAGGAAAAAAATTGAGACCGTAGGTACCGCTACCCAAAATCCCATTTGTCCTCCAAAGGGACAATGGTCCTTTAGGGGTTAATGCAATGGTGTTTTCCATTTGTTCAAAAAAAACAAAAAGCAAAACATAGTCTGTGCACCTGACTTAGTAATCTTGAAAAAAAGAATCTTTTGTGTCTTTAATAGAAAACTAGTGTACCTTGTGTTGTTGCCACAATCAACGTTTAAAGAAAAAATAATTTTTTGATTTTAAAATTCAATAAAAACTTTGAAATGCAACAACTTTCACATCATAGGGCAAAATGCCATGTAACAATCAAAGCTTGTGCACCCTTATTCACCGAGAGCTTTCCGACAGCACCAAGAGCATGACCGGGAGATGCACGGTCCCGAAGATCTCACTCTAACAAACAAAACCACCCTTTGAACTCATCTGAACTTTTCTTATCAGTTATCGAATCTGATCTAGTACCAGCTTTTACATCAAAAGTTTGATTTTTGCATCCCATATGAGCTTGTGACAGTCACTGAGAGCTCATCAAGAAGGGTTTATGTAAACTCAACCAAACTATATTTACTATACTTGAATGTACATCCAAAGTGAAAAAGCTTCATAATCAAAAGCAAGRAATTTGTAAGAACTTTTCAAGCAATGCAAAGTTTTTTCTAGATGGACAATAGTTATATGTAGGAATAAGTATTTCCAATGAGCTCCAAGAAGTTTTCAGAGGATGTGAGCCTCACCTATGCCCATTCCAAAAAACACCACACAAAATGGGATGTACGAGGTGTTTTGAGCTCATTGTATTGTGCTATTGACGTCATTGGAAATTCTTAGACCATCACATTTCTACGAAGTCCTAAAAGCAAAGAATAGAAAACAAAAAAGCTTGACTAGTCTACACTGAATAGGGGTATTAAGTGGACCCATACTAATTAATTGACATTTTGCACTATAAAAATATCTACCTTTGTTGTACATCAATAGTAACTGAAGTGTCCAAGGATTGTACATCATGTTTCAAACATCTATAGTTTCCCTTATTCAATCCCCTTAATTGTTTGATCCACTTAATACCCCTATTCAGTGTAGAAGAAGATGCTTGTCAGGCAACCATTCTTTACAGCRCCCCTATCCCCAGTGCCAGTAAGCTTCACTTCAACCTTTTCAAGTGCAAGCACTCCTCAATGAGAAACACCCTCGCTTGTGATTRAAACTTGTTCACGAATAAATCAGCAAGGACACTACACTGAATAGGGATTTTAAGGTGACCCATACTAATTAATTGACATTTCACACTATATAAATATTTACCTTTTTTATATATCATCAATCTTGTCAAGGGTGGCATTTTCTCAAAAATTAATTCTGCAACTTTATTGATCTTTTTTTATATGAAAGCTACATAAGTCTTCTTTCATTTCAACAATTGTGATCATCACAATTATTTTGCATAGATGAAGAATTATGCTTGTTACAAGAGCTAGTCAAGAAAACAAGAGATATACTCAAACACCCCCAATCCTTTAGGTTTTAAGCAAATGTGATATTAGAACTCAGCTCAAATACAAATGAGCATACTTATGAACATACTTATGAAGTAGTTGGAACTAACGGTTGTACTAATCCATAAAATTAGACAAACACACTCCAAATGTGTCCATATTCTACATATCCATACTCGAGGCCTTGGATCAATGCTTCAGGAATCTCTAGAGGCTAGTTTGAGAAGTTGGTTGAAATGAAATGACAGATATTTTTCAAGACTTAGCCTTGTGATTGACCTCATTACGCACTATTATTATTATTAACTAGTAGTAGAACCACCTTTGTACAAATGCAATGGCAACCTTGTTTTTGCCACTGCAACCAAAGGTTGTTGCATTGGTAAAGTCACTTTTGGCATTGCCTCCTCCAACACCAATTCATATCGTCAACATACAATCATTGTGGACACTTAATTTTTCGTAGTATTAGTATTTGCAACATTGATCACAAATTATAACACAAATATCGTCAACACTGAATGTCAACATGAACACTATTTGTTAACTTTTGTAATTTTTACTAGTGTTCATGTTGACAAAAAGTACACATGAGTTAAGAATCCCCAACTAATATTAGCAACACTAAACGTCAACCTATACGCTATTTGTCAACTAAATGAGAATTAGAGTGATTAATGAAAAAGGGTGAATAGTACTAAATGTGATATAACCCTAATTACCATTTTTGGTATACTGTCTTTATTTCCGCTTCAAAATTACCAATGATGTGGAATTCCACCAAGTTCACAAAATCGAATCTAATGAGGATGTGCACCATCTGAACTAAGTAACAAATGCAACATTTGGTGGCACACTTCAAAGCAAGGTATGTAGAGAACCGGTAGCTACCAGCCTTTTGTGGGGGTGGGGGCAAAATGGAGCTAGAAAGCACCATTTCATAGTGAAATTTTTTTTTTTCGTCAGAAAAAGGTAATTTTTTTTGCCAAAAAAATTTCAATCCAATTTAAAATATGGATGAAATTGTCAAACTTGGATGAAAAAGTGTATGAATTTGATTGAAAAGTGTTTTATGGTACAAAAGATGGATGTACAAAGAAATAAAATGCTTCACCAAATTTTAAGTGATCGCCTTCCTAGCACTTTTTCAAAAACCAAAAAAAAAAGGCTAGAAGCTACAGACAAATCAGATGATTCACTTTCCCAAATAGCTTATTTATAGTKGCACACTTCAGTAAATTTCCAAATTCAAGTAGAATTACAAGAAATGAAAAGAACATGACGCTGGACGTTAAATCCTCCTCACGAATTGGGCCCCGCAGGGGCCCTGCGGGTAATGTTTGAGGGTAAAAGTAAGTAAAAGCCCCCTAGATTGAGCCGTCACTAGGGTATGTACTCTAGCCCCCCTAGCTAATTTGGGATCTCTGAGTGCAAATATGAATTCAGAAATTGCAAAAAATAAATTTTGCAAAAAATAAAACATTCGTGCGTTTTCCCCAGCAGTAAATCTAGCCTGCGGGGCCCAGTTCGTGAGGAGGATTTAACGCTCCCCGAAACTATACAAAACCTGAGATTTAGGGCTGGTTTGCCCTAAATTTCTGCTTCAAGGGAGCTATGAAGCACCGGCAGCAGTACCCTTGTACAGACATTGTTGGGGGCTTCGCTGACGAATTAGTATCGATGCCAGGTCCTTCCTTTTGAACCAGGAATTAGGGTTTCGAGCTATAATTGCAGGTTCTTCTTCTAACCAGTAATTAGGATTTCGAGCTTCGATTCCAGGTTCTCTTCTCTTCTAACCAGGAATGAACTATGGATCATTCAACCATTTCGCAAATCTCAGTTCCTGCTTCACAACTTGAGGATTGACTGCCCTCTTTGCAATTCCGGATTTTCTTGTTGAAAATGGGGTGTGGGGAACGGAATGCATACCTGAAGGTGCAATGATTTCGGCAGCTCGACTCAAGGGACGGAAAGCGAAGTTGGCATCCTGGAGCTTGAGAAACTCTTTGGCTGCCTCCGCCGAGCTCGCCACGATGCAGAGCCGCTGCCCGAGCCACACGGACATGAGCGGACCATACTGCGAAGCCAACTCCGCCAAGCTGCGGTGCGGATGCGTGCCCAACAAATGCAACGACCCCACGATGGGCAGCGGTCGAGGACCTGGCGGCAAGTTCAAATACTTGCTGCGTTGCCGTCTCCAAAGCAACATGCTTCCATAGATCACCAGCAACGCCACAGCCACACCCTGCGAATATTCAATCACAAGATCAAAGCATCAATTTCGTTCAAATCGGCAATCTCGTTCATGTGGCGTGTTCCCGTGCTAGAAATTATGGTACAAAGCTACACAAAGCTCTACAAACGAGGTCAGATGTAGGTTTACGTTTCAAGCCGTGCGGCCTGAAAGTGCCGAAGTCGTGGACTACGCCAATTTCATGCGCCAGTTTCACAAAATCGATGTTATTTGGCGTGATTCTTAAAACCACAAATTGCACAGCTTTAGAAAGTAGGATTGGTATAGGTTTTTAAAGTTTCAAGCTGCGCATCTTTCAAAGTGGCAAAGGCTGTTGTGAATTCAGCCAGTTTGTCGAAATTGAGGGAGACTATGTATCTCTGATTCCTCGATTCCCCTGCTCCTAGTCCAAAATCATCTGGGAAACCTTGAATATCTCCTCAAGCGGGGAAACTACAGATGATCTCCCTGTGCATCAGATCTTGTGATTCTATTTTACAGGTTTGTACCAACCGAGTACAAGATCTTCCCCAAAGCACTAGCTCATGACAAAGTGTTAGAATGTAATTCTGAAATTCTGAACCAGCTTTGACACCCCTGCCTTGTTACGTGATTCTTAACATAGTTGACGAGATGCCCTCAACACCCCTGGCAAAGAAAGCTAGATTCTTTTTTGTGCACAATCTTGAGATCATGATCCCCCAAAGCCAAGGAACCATTAGATTGTTTTCGTGCACAATCTGGAGTACCAAATGCTGCAAGAATCTTCACGAGAATCACACCGCAAGTCTATGAATCCTCTCCACAGGAACAGTCAAACTTTTGAGATCAGTTTTGGGCCGGCATGTACCTACAATGGATAAGCTAAGGGGGAATGCTACGACTGCTAAAAAATTGTTTCATGAACAGAAGAGTCTCCAGGCATTTCGAAATACGACGAAGCTTTCGATTACAGTAGCCAGGAACTAAGCGTGAGTTCTCACAACTGCTACGAAATGGTTCTGATCACAGGAGATCGAGTCTTTCGAGGCATTTCAAACGGAATTTGCAATTGGCACCGATACAAATGAGAACAAGCAATGCAAATAGGAACTCCCTAGTCAGCAACACCAAGTATAACTCCTGAACTAGCTAAATCGCCATTTTCCAAAGAAACGTGCAAGCGCAACTTCATTACGAATCATTCATGTACCCAACAAAGTTGCATACATTCACCAGCTGAGGATGCTTATGAATTTCGAGGTCGGTTTGGCAATTGATCGAACAGATTGAATGGTATGGCAGTTGGACAACATGAACAAGTTGAAGGAAGTTAGAAGAGCCGCGATAAAAACTTACCAAAATCAGAGTGTCGGTAGTATAAGCCATGGCCGCCACCAAGTTGAAGTTGAGGGTTTGAGCTCCGGTGCAGACTGTGACAAAGGCAAGTTGGTTCATCAGACAAGCCGTCTTCAGTTTGAGGAACAGTCGAGATTTATACGGAGTCTATATTTGGGATTCGAGACAGGAAGATGCTTTAATTGACCCTGCATTGACCCGGTTGAGTAGTTGTTACAGATTTAATTATTTTATTATCGTTTTAGTTGCAGAAATAGGCCAGGTCCACTGTGACAAAGGCAAGTTGGTTCATCAGACAAGCCGTCTTCAGTTTGAGGAACAGTCGAGATTTATACGGAGTCTATATTTGGGATTCGAGACAGGAAGATGCTTTAATTGACCCTGCATTGACCCGGTTGAGTAGTTGTTACAGATTTAATTATTTTATTATCGTTTTAGTTGCAGAAATAGGCCAGGTCCATATTGTCAGGGATTCTTTTAATCGCAGAGGATGCGGCTTGCATCACTTGCTGCGTTGCATTGCGTCATGACCTCAGAGGCAGCTCCACAGCTGCAACTTGAAAAGCGAATTGGGGGCCAGTTGCAGCACCTTATCCATACTATCAACCATTGTTTTTACGTGACCATTTTTTTTGCGTGACCATTGTTTTTGCGTGACCATTGTTTTTACGCAACCATTGTTTTTACGTGACCATTGTTTCTACGCAATCATTGTTTTTACGCAACCATTGTTTTTACGCTATCAACATCAAGTCAAGCTTAGTCACACGTGGTGATTGTCGCTCACTCTCGTGAGATTTTGCACAACTCTTTTCACAAAACACTTGCAAATTTTGATCTGTTTATTTTTTTGCAAATCTCTCACAAGTTTTGCAAAATTTCTAATGGTGTGTAGTGTGCCTCCTATAGTGCAACTAGAAATTGTTCTACAAGCTCTAGAGGCATGGTTTTTTTTGTGGCTCACCATTAGATTTGTAGGTCTTGGTTTGGGATGTGTTCACACTTTCGATAAGTTTATACAAATGAGAGTAGCATGTTGAACCTTAGGCAAGGCTATCTATTTCACGCCAAAAAGAAAGTTATGCATTATTTTTTTTTATAAATAGGTCAATAACCATGTTGGATGTTTGATTGAAAAAAATCAAAGATCATTAATTGAAAAGCAAATTTAGAGGGCTACGATGGAGACTAAGAGCATTGACCTCTCAAATTTTGATATAGGAGCCTATGGCATGAGCTTTGGCGAGTCATGTTTAACTCTTCAGAGAGGACCAAGGCCATTTTTCTGTGAGGAAGCACTCAAAACTACCATTTTTGCTGCATTCTACCAAAAAACAAAAAACAATTTTTTTTTATAATCTAACTGTAGGAACTTGTATCCAACTTGTCTGAGATCACGTGGTAAGAATTTCATGAAGTTTGAATCTACATCTTGGAAGATATTAGCATTCAAAGTTGGAAATAAAAGATTTTATTAAACAACACCTTGCAATTTCAAATGGCAGACAAAGCGGAAATATTTGCATTGTGGACCTTGAATTTAAAAAAAAATTCAAATGGCGGACAAATGGAAATTTTTTCAATGTTTTCAAATGGCGAACAAAGCCATTTGTGACAAATTTTTGCACTATGGACCTTGAATTTAAAAAATTTTGTGTTGAATATTTGAGTTGAAAGTTTAAGAAAAAATCTCAAAAAAAAATTTTGGTTTTCAATCCTTAAAAAGTTGTTAAGTAGAAGTAGGTCCAAGATTGAAAGAAAAACTAACTTAAAGGATTCATTCTTGAAAAAGAACTTAAAGGATTCATTCTTAAAAAAATAACTTAAAGGATTCATTCTTAAAAAAATAACTTAAAGGATTCATTTTTGAACACAATTTTCACAATTTATCAAAATACTTGCCTGACAAGGTAAAGTTTGATTTCTCAAACTATTCGAGAAACAAGATTAATCATAACTTTCACCTCACTAATCCAAATGGAATGAATCAATTAAAGCTTCAAATGTAGACAAAAATATGATCTATAAGGAAAGTAAAATAAATTTTCTTTTCAAATTTTGTAGATTTCTTTTTCTACTTAGTGACATGAAAATTATATTTAAGATGGCATAACTTTTGCTCCTGGGCATTGATTGAAATAAAAATTATATTTCCACAAAGCTAATAAGTTTTTCTATCTTATGAAAAAATTTCAGAAAGTTTCTTTATAAATTGAAGTCATGAGAACCTGCTCGAAATACATTTTGTCCCTTTAGGGGTTAAAGTGTACCGGTGTGGGTGCTCTTATAACATCATATGAAATTGATATGACCTTGAGTGCAATACAAGACTACATGCAAATTGGTATGAACTTCATAGGATTGAAAGTTCAAAATGTTTTTTTAAACCCCTAAAGTCCCAGGGCCATTTTCCTCTCAAAAAACATTCAAAACTACCATTTCTATTGCAAGGTGTAAAGCTTTCAAAATTTTCAATTTTTTTGCATATCTAACTGTAGTATCTTGCACTAGACTAGTATATAAATGTGTATGAGAATTTTCACAAACTTTGACTGCATAGATTGTAAGATTTTTGCATTTAAAGTGAAAAAACACACTTTCTTATACATTCTATGAATTTTGTATTTAAATTTGAATTTAGCTAATTTGTCACACTTTACGGTTTAGGGGTTTTTAGTACTTGGGAGTACCCAAAATTAATGATCTATAGTTCAAATTTTTGCGGTCTATTCCTGCACTAGGAATGCATGAATCCACCAAAGAAAATTTACAAAAACATTATTTCATGTTGAGCACATGCGAGCGAATAGGGGTCCCTTGCGCACATCATTCTGAATGGTGAACATGGTTTCTAGGTCAATCTTGTGGTGGCATGTGATTAGCATTTAGTTGACACAAAATGCCAATTTTTAGATTTTTTAATTTTGCTACGGTTAATTTTTTAATTTTGCTACGGTTTTAAAAAGAAAAAAGGGGACAAAGGTCTTTTCTGTGGAAAATGGAACTCTGGACTGCCATAGTAGTGCTATATACTGTATAGTATTTTGCAGTAGTAATAGGACAGCTGGCAGCTTCATGTTGAATCTGCATGCAATTTTTATTTCTTAGTAGTCATAGTATTCACAATACTAGGCGGCAGAAACTCTGTTTTTTCCAATACGCTACGCAAAATGGCCAGTCCTTCTTGCACAAAATAGCCAGTCTTTCGTACAACTATCCATATAATGTATTKCACCTCAGGGTGATTGCAAGAAACACTTGTCCTATTTTTTGTCCCCTTGCCCTTGGACAGGTGGTTTTTTGCTCATAACTTTTGCATAGTTTGATCTTTTGAAGTGAAATTTGGAATGAAGGTACATGAGATAGTTTTAGACATTGAGTAATTTTTTCAAAATTTTCAAAATTATTTTACTATTTTTAACCTGCCCTCGATTAGGTGTCTACCTTGGCCATTTTGAAGGTTTTTGGTACTATTTTCTACCCAAAAATCCGAATTTGAAGCTCAAAATTGAGATGCAAAGACTTATACTAAAGTTACAGAGGCCCACGAAGAGATTTTCTAAAAATAGTAATCTGTCCACCCTCCACATGTGCTCAAAGTGCACTACCTTTGCATAAGTGTAAATAACTCAATTTTTTTTCCCAAAGCTAAAAATGGTGGAGAAGAAGAATCTTCAAGTGAGGAAAACTGTCTTTTTTTTGGAGAATTTTTTGAATTTTTTTACTATTTTTAAAAAATATCACATCAAAGTGTTCATTTTCTTGGTATTTTCCATCACTCTTTGAGTGTGCATAACTTTTGGAAATAAATTTTCCTAGGTCTGAATTTTCACACAAGTGATTTTTTTGAATGCTTTACAAATTATCCATATTTTATTTCATTTTTGAAAATTTTATTCCAAAAGTCACAGTACTTGAGTACTAAAGTCATTTTAACCCAAAAATGACAAGTGTTTCTTGCAACTACCCCTCACAATAGTAAACAATCAGTGTTAATAATATAATAGTACTCTATAAAGAGTAAATGATTGTACATAGAAGATACCAATAGTATATGATAGCACAAATAATATAATATTTAGCAACATATTGTATTCAATATTTGTACAACTCTCAAATATTTTATCAATTGAATACTTTGAATAGTCAAAACTATTGAAATCTCTTTTGAACCCTTGAAAGACGGACTCGTGATCGTGGAAATCTTCCATTTTGATATTGTGTGAATCATTGGTATAAAAAAACACTCATCAGAAGTCAAAGTACTCTAGATCTCCCCTTTCCACCCCTAATTTATGAGTATGAATAAGTTAGTTGCACTTCTGTCCTACACAGGAAAATCTTTGAACATTTCTTTGACGCCAAACGTACACCTCAAAATTTATGGATTAATTGCGAAAGGCTTCTCATTACTTCCAAGAATAGGTGTTATTTTCAAGACTATTAGATCTAACACGCTTTTTGATACTTCCTTAGACTTGCAACTTTGGCGCAACAATCCACCCCCTTGCACAATGGATGCCGTGCTCAAAGTGGTGGGGATCTTCCCAACAACCACCACAACCACCTCCACAGAACACCAAAGGATGCCTCCTCATTGCACGGGGCTTGAACCAAATGCATCATGATTTCTCAAAGGCATGGATGGCGAATTTCGTTAAAATGGCGATATTCCTTTATTTTGGCGTTTTCACTACAAGAAATTAGGTACAAACGTGACTGTAGAAGAATGACTGGGTGTCCGGAATGACTAGAAAATGTCTTCCCCTCCCTAATTGCACCAACTGCCCTGTGAAATGACTAGAACAGTCATTCTCAAGTAGCACCCCACGTTTGGAGAACGAAACTCCGCCGACTAACGTTTTTCATCCACAGTATTTCGTTCACAACGTCTTGTACAGAGTGACGTGGACATGATGCTAGAGAACAAAGTGCCTGAGGTAACTGCAAAATGACCACCACGTACATATGGGGACTGTGTGTAACTTCAATGTCACTAGAAAATGAGTCAAAGAGCACTTGTGAGGGCTTCTTGTAAATGTGTCTATAAAGATGGATGACATGTTCTTAGTACTCTTCTTTTACTTCCGAAGTTGCACTAAGAAGAAAAGTAAGTATGACTGCTCTAAAATAGGTCGCAGTCGTGGTTGAATACAATGATGCAATCCGAGTGGGATACAAATTAAGTTGAGGGTCATTTTGTAATATACTTAAGGGTATTTTGTCCGGTCTGTTTGCCTTATTATATTTTGAATTCTTCCATTCTCTTTAATTGTTTTTTTTTTCCATTTTCTAATTTCTTTCTCTTTTTCCATTTTCTAATTTTTTTTCCCATTCTCTAATTTCTTTCTTTTATCCATTTTCAACCTTTTTTTTCCATTTTCTAATTTCTTTCTTTTATCCATTTTCAACCTTTTTTTTCCCATTCTCTAATTTCTTTTTTTTATCCATTTTCAACCTTTTTTTTTCCATTTTCTAATTTTTTATTTTATTTTCTAATTTCTTTCTTTTTCTCCATTTTCTTATTTAGATTTTAGTTTTCATCTTCTAATTTTTTTTCCATTTTCTGATTTCTTTCTCTTTTTCCATTTTCTAATTTTTTTTCCCATTCTCTAATTTTTTTTTTTAATCCATTTTCAACCTTTTTTTTTTCATATTCTAATTTTTTTTTCCATTCTCTAATTTCTTTCTTTTATCCATTTTCAACCTTTTTTTTCCATTTTCTAATTTTTTATTTATTTTTCTAATTTTTTTTTTTTTTTTCTATTTTCTAATTTTTTTTTTCCATTTTTTTATTTATTTTTTAGTTTCCATCTTTTCATTTATTTTTATTTTTTCATTTACTAATTTCTTTCTTTTTTTTCCATTTTCTTATTTATTTTTTAGTTTCCATCTTCTCATTTTTTTTTATTTTTTTATTTTCTAATTTCTTTATTTTTTTCCATTTTCTAGGGAATGTTCAGTGAGAGCAATTACTTTTGAGCTTTGATGTCCGAATGGTTCCCCGTTAATCCCTTTGAATCTTCTTTAATTCTTGCCTAAGCTTCTTTCCAATTTCTTGCCTTCCATCGGGTTAGTGACGCATGCTTGGTTGTTGCAAGGGCATGGGGTAACTTTCCAAGGGCAAGGAGCCATATGAATATGTATATAGAGGGTTCTTCATGGAATTTGGCAGCCAACAAAATTGATTCAATCTTCGAACAATATGCTAGAAAGTAATGACAAGAAGTGCCACAAAATACATGAAGTCGAGAATCAGGTATGGTTCACCGTGCTCCGATTGACTGAGTTACCGGTTGCCTACTTTGAGGTATGAACAGCAGACCGTATGTAGTTGAACAACAGATCGTACGAACCACTTTTCATCAATCTAGACATTCAATTCATATTTGAAGTACTTGGTCTTTTGTCTCTCATTGAAAGATATTCTCAGGTCTTTTACAAGGCATTAGGTCATGTGACTTCCATACATAGTGACTATCTTTATTGATACTATAAAATGACTCTTAACAACTTCACCGTAACTGCAGAATTTTGTGTTACAGTATTGCATTGAGATGATGACATAGAAATGACTGCTTCACATCTTCTATGCTACTAGATTCAAAAATGATGTTAGAAAATGCCAAAGACAATATCCTATTCAACTCTTTTTTCCAAGTTTGTCCACAACTTTTGATTTGTGCTTCAGAATCTGAAACAGATTTTTGGAGATAATATATGAACTAATTTTCCACCTTTTATTAGTTCAGATTTTAAAAAAAAAAAGCTAGTCTACACTACCTAAATGAGGTTTGAAATAGTATTTGTAACACAATTTCTGCATTTTACATTATCCCACATGGTTTGTCTTGCCTACCACCGCCCTACTAGTATAAAAGGCTTGTCATTTCACCTCTCTATACTCACATACAAAGTGGCTTTAAAAGCCATGCAATAAATTTGCTCAATATGGTGTATGGTGTATGATGTATTGTATATGGTGTATGATGTATTGTATATGGTGTATGATGTATTGTGTATGGTGTATAATGTATTGCTATGGAATTTCAAGAATATTCATAGGCAAATTTTTCACAATATTTTTTTTGCACACATCACCATCACTGAATAATGGTAGGCTGTTTGACTTTCCACATCCCCCAAAAGTGATCTAAACCCTAAATCCAAATCTCTTCATAATGACTACGGATGAACTTGCCACGTGTCATTATGTCAAAACAGCACATAGACTCCATCGCAACTTCTAAACGACTACAAAATGACTTCTGATGTCATTGTCCACGTCAGATTTTTAATGGGTCTAATGTTACTTCAACATGACTGGCAAATGACTAGCCACGTGGATGTCCATGTCAGATTTTTAATGGGTCTAATGTTACTTCAACATGACTGGCCATGTGGATGTCCACGTCAGATTTTTGATGGGTGCGCTTTCCATATGGCAGCTCCATGGCCATTTTCTGAAGCCAATTTTTCTTTATCACTCAGTTAACCATTGACTTTTCATCCATTACTAYATCCAAATTCTAAGCAGATGGTGATAATACGGCTGCAGTCATTTGTACYCGTGACTTGTCCACAATGACTCCAGGCCCCCCGAGTTGTGCCGCAGTCATTTGTGTCCGGAATGATTTCTGTGCAGTCATTCTTTGAAGTCATTTATGCACCCGATTTTTTGTAGTGTTTTTATGTTTTAGACCGCGCGGTCCGAAATCTAAATTTGTCATAGATTTTTGGAATCTATATCTGTCCAAGATTTCTGAAATCTATATTTGGCATATATGTTTCAAATTGCGTGGTCTGAAATCTAAATACGTCATAGATTTTTGACATCTCCAAACGTTGTAGATGGCTCAAAATCTATATTTGTCCTACATTTCACTTGAGCAGTTCAAACTACAGGGTTGAAAATGGCACGTGGAATACCGCCACTTCAATGAAATTCGCCGTATGGGCATTGTGCAACTACTCAATGCCACTCTCTTGCTCCCGAAACTTGACACATCGTGCTAATAGAACGACATGAGCAGCTTTGCTCAACTTTTCAATGTGGAGTTTTTTCTCGGAAGGGTTTGAGGCTCGGTGGAAGTCTTCTAAATCTTGTAGGAGCTTCATGCAGCAATGGCGTTGTCGGGTAGAGAGGAGCGCGCTTTGGAAATACGCGAAGTATCTGGTTGCAACTGGGAATAGTTCACTAGACAGTTCAGTCGAATCTTCGGTCTTCAATCTTCAAACTTCAATTACGTCCCCGTTGGCCTATCCTGTGGTGGTTGTAAAGGGCCAAGGTAAGGGTGTGTAATAAAAAACAAGTTTTCGGACAGGTAAAACGGGACAGCAAAACATGAGTTGCCGTCTGGATGATGGGATCCTAAATTTCAAACCCACGGTGACCAGAAGGCGCCTTTCACCAGTAGGAACAACATAAAAGATCGTCCATGTGGGCCATCAACCCCACTTCGTCGCTACAAACACAAAACGGAGCGCTTACTGGATAACCACGGCTCGCAACAGGTTTACAATGCAGAAATCAAAATTGCAACTAGCCTCCAAAATTGGCTAGGAATAACAAATAAAACAACTCTGTCGAACCACAAGCCACAACACACACAACTTCTCCAAAAGTCTTCAAATCTCCAAAGTCTTAAAATCTTGGAGTCTTCCTTCACCCAAGAACTTGAAGAAACCCCAACTAGTTTCAAAAGAAACTTTTGTAAATGACAGCTGCCTTCAAACTAGTACTACAGATGTTCTACAAGGCCAAATGCTAAGTGCTATAGCATTTTGAAAAGCTAATAAGATAATCTAACATCCCTTCAAATCTCAAATCAATACAACATACTGTTCAAAAGTTATAGACAATCAAAGTCTCGGCCTTCTCAATTGAAAGGCAACAGACCTCTCCAATCTCAAACTCTTATATCTCCTTCCAATTTCTTCCAATTTCCAAGTTCTATAACTTTTTAAGAAGTTATTCTTACAAACTAACTCTTCCTCAAGTTTCAAATCATTCAAGAACTCATAACTTTTAATTTATAACTTCAAATTCTTCGATTTTTGTGTCTATAGAAAGCTAAGGAAAACTTCTTTAATGCCTGAAAGTTTCAAAGAAAGAAGATAAAAACACAAACTGTGGTGGTCGCCAGAATCTCCGCTCCTCTTTGATAGGTGGCAGCAGACCCTCCTCCACTCACATGCTTATAACTCCTCCCTCACAACTTCAAATCAAGCAAAAAAGACGTTCAAATAAGCGCAATTTTATAAGAAAAAAAACTTCAAATTTTCATTATCAAATTCTTTACACAACAAAAGTTCTCACTGATCAAAGTTTAGGCTCTCTACACACATTCTCCAAAAACACCCCAAAAAAACACAACTCTTTCTTTCTCCACATAACAATCCCCTTGCTCCTCATATAAAAATAATTCCCACATAAAAAAACTCCCCTTTGGGAGGAGCAAGAACATGCTTATCAAGCCTTTAAATCCCTAAGATAAGTAGGACTTGTCCCTATCCACCACACATGGGCCTCCAAACAACCATTGGTCCAAGGAAAAACAATTACGTAGTAAACTACTTCTAAACTCCCACTCTTTTATTTTTTAACACACACATATATCATCAAAACTAAATGTCATACTAAACTCCTTCATCCAGTGGAGGTAAAAACTAAAGTCCATGAAGAGTACCACTCTACATCCAGTGACTCTATGAAAACCTTCCAGTTCGATATTTTGCAATCGAACTCCAAATCCAAACCCAAATTCTAAAACTCAAAGGAATACGTCGAACTGATGAAGTTTTTCCTCCAAATCAAGAATCTACTCAAACGTATAATATACACACGTTTTAAATACTGTAAGTATTTACAATACGACAGCGTCTAATTAGCCCTTCGCAATTACTTGTAAGAAAGGGAGGGATCCGTTTGACTACAAGAAAGAGTTGTTGCCGCTGCTTTTGCGGCACAATATTTAGGGCAATGCCCAAGGAGGAGGGCATTTCGCGATACTAAGGGCCAACAAGGAAGACAGAGCGTGCGTGATGAGGAGGTGCTTTATATCACGAAATGCCCGATGACGAGGGACATCATAACATTCTAATCTTCACTAGGGGGTCCCTTTTGCTCCTTCACAATCTGGCCCCCCCAACAACCAATCAGGACACTCCAATCTCACAGTCCATTCTCTCACAACCAAGCCAACCAATGAAATTACTTCTATTATAAACTAAAATCCTCCCCCAGGTATGTAGCGGAAGATTATATCTCCACCTGGAGGAGGTACAACACCCTGTTAAGAATGTTATGATTGCCTTACTTAAACAATGAGCACGTAATTCAAAATTGGATGAAACACTTGAGATGAAAAAACAAAGTTGAATGAAGAATCCGTTGTCGTACAATAAATACATACAGTATATAAAACGTGTGTATATTATACGTTTTAAAAGGTTCTTGATTCAGAGGAGAAACTTATCGATGACGCTTTCGTTAGCTTCAAGGTGACACTTGTTAGCAATGAAATTGTTTATAAGGTGAAAACCTTAGACAAACTTCATTAGTTCAATGTATTCCTTTGAATTTTAGAATTTGGGTTTGGATTTGGAGTTTGATTGCAAAATGTCGAACTAAAAGGTTTTTATGGAGTCGCAAAATCGAGAAGCTGATCCGGAGACAGAGTTAGAGCTTTTTTTGTCTCAGTTGCCAAACCAACCATTTCAACCGGCGATTTCTTCACCACTGCCTTTCCATTCACGAGATGAAGCTCGGCCTTCTCACCTATTAAAGACACCTCGTTTGGAGCAATGTTGGCACAACAATTTTGATAGGAACGCTTCTGCTTTGGTGATTTTACTTGAAGCAAGATGTGTTGAACATGGCACGCGAGATGTAACATTTGAAACGAGTTATGAAAGTTTAAATGAAGACCAGTATTTTTGTATAATGAAGCCAGATAGAAAAGGCACTGGCCATCAACGTTGGTTGAAAGGGCTAGTGAATCTTCTAACGAAAGTCGAACGTGCAGATTACGTGGCTATCACCATCAGGCGCATCCTCAAATTCTTACAGATGGAGTAGTACTCTTCATCGACTTGAATTTTTACCTCCGTTGAATGAAGGTTAGAGTTTAGTATGATACATAAATTTTAGATAATATGTTTGTGTATTAGAAATAATATACTGGAAGTTTAGAAGTAGTTTACTACCTAGTTTTGACCTTAGAGGTTCATTGGCTTTAGAAGTTGAATAGGAACTCACCTTCGGGTGTTTTCCTTGGGCCAATGGTTGTTTGGAGGCCCATGTGTGGTGCACATATGCTGATCCTACTTACCTTAGGGGTCTAGAGTCTACATAGGCATCTTCTTGCTTCTCCAAGTTGGTTTTGTGTGTAGAAAAAAGTTAGTTGGTTTTTGGAGGTTTGGAGAGAGTGTGTGTGTGAGAGCCGAAACTTTGATTGGCGAGAACTCTTTTTGTATGAAGGATTTGATAATGAAATTTTGAGGGTTTTTTTTTTTTTGACTTTGCGCTTCTAAAGAAACCTTTCTTGCTTGATTTGGAGTTGTGAGCTAAAAGTTATAAGCGTGTGAGTGGAGGAACGTCTACTGCCACCCGACGAAGAGGAGCAGAGATTCTGGCGACCACCGAAGTTTGTAGTTTTTGCCTTTTTCTTTGAGATTTTCAAGCATTAGAGAAATGTTTTTTAGCTTTGTATAGACTTATGACTCGAAGTAATTGGAACTTTATAACAAAAGTTATGGGTTCTCAAATAAAATGTACATCTATTGCCTTTCAAATGTGAAGCCGAATCTTCTCTTGTGCATAACTTTTGGACAGCAGATTAGAATGGTTTGAGATTTTATGAGAAGTTAGTTTGAAAAATTGGGTTTCTAAAAAAGTATAATACTTAGAGTTTAAAGAAAAATAGAAGAAGTTATAGGATTTTGTGTGAAGAGAGGTTTGTTGCCTTTCAAAAGAAAAGGCCGAGACTTTGCTCCTCAATAACTTTTGGACAGTATCTTAGTTTGATTTGAAATTTTGAGGGTGTTTAGATAGTGATTTTAGCTTTTAGAATTGCTAAAGTACTTAATATTTGAGTTCTCAGAGCATTTGTGGCACTAGTTTGAAGGTCGCAGGTAGTATAGCACTTAGTTTTTCTTAAAACTTGTTGGGGTTTCTTTAAGTTTGTGAACATAAGAAGATTTGAAGACTCAAGATTGAAGATTTGGGACCCAAGCAACAAGAATATTGAAGACTCGTGTATTGTGGCTTGTGGCTTGTTTTTCCCAGCCAGCTTTGGAGGCTAGTTGTAATTTCAATTTTTCATTGTAAACTCCGTTGCGGACTATGTAGTCATTTCATATGACAGTTATTAGCCCCGTTTTGTGTTTGTTGATGACGAAGTGGGATTGATCACCCACATGGTCACTTTTATGTCATTCCCATTGATGAAAGGCGCTTCCTGGTCATCGTGGGTTTCAAGTTTAGGAGCCAACTTTCGAACGGTTCAGCTCGTGGTTTGACCGTCCTGTTTTACCCGTCTCAGACCTTGTTTCTTATCACACACCTTTATCTTGGCCCTTACAGCCATTAAAGAATAGGCCAACGAGGACATGATTGAAGACTGAAGATAAGAAGATAGAAGTTAGAAGAATCGACTGAGCTCTCTAGCAAACTATTCCCAATTGCAGTCAGATACTTCGTGTATTCCCAAAGCGTGCTCCTCTCTACACGACACCATAATGCTCGATTACGCGGACAAATGGGCGTAATCGGGCAATACAGCTGATTGCGCCGCAAAACTCTCCCAAGAAATGAACAATTGATTTTTTGGTAGTGCTTTACGGAAAGGAAGTGTGCTTTGATGCCATCAGAGACCAGATTCATTCTGCAAGTGCTTCACATTTCAGATTCCACTCCCATTTGCTTTGCTRTTGGATCGGAATTTTTGGAGTTTCAGGAGCTCAGACACTGGAATAGACTCGTATATGCTGAAGAAGTCGGATTTCTTGTGACTATGGAAACAAAATTAGAATATGAAATTAATTATCGAATGACAGTGCAAAACATCTAGAGCTCACCAGGAAAAGTTAGTCCTTCTCCAACAACCACGCAAATAATCTGTGAAAACACTTGAGAATCATACACACGCACAAATCAGAGCATCCCCATAGCTGATGGAGAATTGAGACACAAAATTGGGTTGTTTGGCATGCTATGTACATGTGGTCGGCCCGTGTGGTGGCCGACTGCAAAACGGTGTATGCACCACGCCAAATGGGAGAGGCATGCTAACCAAAAAAACCAGACTATGACGTCTAGTTTATTTTTATTTAAAATTGATTTATCGACTCAGTAAATTTTAATTTTTTGAGAACTCAATTTATTTTTTATTTAAAATTGAGTTATCAAATGACTTGAATCTCTCATGGAAAAAAACTCACTATATCCACATGGGGTTGTAGGAGGAGTCTTAACCCATGTGGGATGTATATATTTGAACATGTCCCACATGGATTGGGACTCCTCCTACCACTTCATATGGATATAGTGAGCTTTTCCCATTGGGAGACTAAAGTCTGCCAATATCCACATGGATGGTCATGGATACCTCAATCCATGTGGATATTGGAAGACTTTAAATTCCAAGTGAGAAATGAAGCTCTCTATGCCCTCTTGGGGTGGTCTTTGATTGTTCTTTGGACTTTGAAATCAAGGTACAAAGGATAGTCAACCTATATAGTGCGCTATAGCCAAAACTAAGCATTTGGCCGTTAGCTCTTTAAATTTGATCGTGGCTGGCCATATTTTGAGCCTAGTCGTGCCTGCCATGGGGCAGTGATTATTACCCGGCCTAGCTACTTACCTAATTTGTGCATGTGACCGTCTTATTGTGGGGATGCTTTCAGTTGAGCAAAATTGATATTATAATTGAATATAAATACAAATGAGCATACTTACAAATGTACTTATGTAGCAGTTGGAACTGGCGGTTGGAACTGTTCATGGATAAAATTAGCCAAGCACACTCAAATGTGTCCAAATTCTACGTATGTATACTAAGGTAGAACATCCCATTGCGGTCAAATGATTCATAGTAGACACCTAAATACCTAATGACTCCATGATGGTTTTTCAAGCCATAATCAATGTCTAATGTGACACCTTTGCAATGACTAGTGACCCCCATGGTGTGATTAACCCTGGATTGTGGTCTTTGGATGACGGTCTAGGGTCCTCAAAAGATTTTAGAAGCAATTTTTTCATCCTATGTTGAGTTACAAAGAGTATCCAATTGGATTTTTAGTTTAACTAGTCTTCGTTTTCATGTAGTTGAGAAGTAAGAAAAACGGATGTCAAGATTTGTTATTTTAGTGTATTTTGAGAAGTTATTGCTCCTTGCTCTAAATCTGAAATTTCTCAAAAAAAAAAATGATATTTTTTGAGTTTGAAACCAATTGAAGTTCATCTACTTTGGTTTCTACTCCAATTGTAATTTTGGAAAAATTTGTAATATTGAATATTTTATTGTAGTTTGAATTTTGGATGTCTTTCCAATGTCCATTGTATTCTAATCATAGAATGACGGAAATTGGGTTTAAACTATGATTTTTGTTACTACAATGTACATACACGGTGAAATTTTCAGATTTTTTGAAATAGTTTTCTATTTAATGTGAATATTTCTTCATTTTTTCTTTTAATATTTCTCACAAAAAATAATTTTCTTCAGAAAAAAATCTAAATTTTTTGTGAAGTAGAGAAGACATGTAATTACATAAAAAACTTCATAGATATCTATATCCAAAATAGCAACAAACTAAGTGATGAGCAACGTGGTTATAGGTCTATCCTTTAGGAGTTAATATTGTGGCCCTAGTAACACCTTACAGCTTCAACCAACCTTTAGAAGTCCTGCACAGCATAATAGGCTCACCATTCTTCAACTTCAGCATTACTTGGGTCACCAAAGACTAACACTGTACATGCCACGCACCCACAGCGTTAGTCCCCATTTCCAACTCACTTTGCTAAGTCCCAGTCCCGGGACTGCTAGCACGCACTTCCCACATGACACCTGGCATGCCACTTGGTGGCATGAGGCGGAACTTCCATTGATGTCCAAGCACACGGTGGAGGCACTACTCCCTACCGGTGCTAACCGCCCTTAACTGTCACCTCAACTCCATCCTAGGCCCGTTGTGTATTTGCTACTTAGTTTCACCTCAATACTAATAGGGACTCACAACTCGGGACCCCTCAACAAAGGCCTAGCAAGGAGTGGGACTCCACTCAACCGGTGCCATGGGACACCCATACAAGTGTCTCATGGTGCCTTGGAAGCAGGTGACGTTGCATCACCAACCTCACCAACCATGAGTCACTGGGACTCACTAAGGCCCCAAGAGGGAGTGAGGAGGGAGACCAACCCCTCCTATAGTACCCTCTGTAGGATTTGGTAGACTCCCTCTCCTAGGTCAAAGGGGGTCACCTCATGACCTTTGGTTTTGGAAGACCACCCACTTCCAACCCCAAATCCCAAGTTACACCCCCGTTTGGACTCCCAAACTTCCAAACGGCGTAACTTCGCAACTAGAGCACCAAATCCCATGTGCAAGCACACTTTCGATATCTAAGCAACAAGTAGATGCCGATGGATTGATCACTTGTTCCATTTGGACAAGTTCTCGCAAAGTTATGGTCCTCCAAAGATTGGGGTTCACCGGGGGAGGCGTCACGCCTTCACCACGACCCTTTTCTTGGCCATATCTTTGGACTTGTAGCTTAGAACCTCGTAATGCTTGTCATTGTAGCATACTTGTGTTCCTAGCTTTCCAATAATATGCTACATGCCATGTTTCATAGAGGGGACCCTTGGGAACCCCTCACTCCTAACCCTCAAGTGTCCCGGCGCCATCGGGACACCCCCAACTTTGAACGTCCATAACTTTTGACTCACTAGTCCAAATCACGCGTTCTTTAGACGGTTAGAAGCAACTTCTCAAGATCTTCTCAAGCATGTATGACACTTTACCATACTCGTTGAACTCAGGGTGCTATTGCGCCCTGTTTGCTCAGGAGTCTCTCATTACTCCCTTCGTAGACTTTTGCAAGGCTTGGGGAATCACCCCCAAGGTCCTTCTTGCTCACTGAGGCACTTTGGGCACCCCAAGGAGATAAGGGCACGACTGGTAATGACCTTAGTAGGAGCACCCTACTTTTTGAGAGTAAATCATTGTGAAAAGTGGTTTTCCAGGGCCTTCCACATCAGAAAGTATTGTGACTGCTTTAAGTGATTATGATGAGCATATTCGATACAATATTTGTTGGTTATCACGTAGCCTATTTACTCTATTGGTCATATCACTTCAAAAATTCATAACAAATTCATATTTTGTTTTGAAAATATAATTTCAATAGCTCTTACTATTTCTCGCACTTGTCTATGTATGGAAAAAAATTGAAAAATTTCAATAATAGCATGAAGGCAAACTCCAAATTTTGAACACAATGGATTGTTTTACCTTAGTGGCCTTGGATCAATGCTTTAGGAATCTCTAAAGGCTAGTATAAGATGTTGACTGAAACAAAGTGATAAATATTTGTTAAGATTGAGCCTTGGATTGGCCTCGTTACATGTTGTTAATATTAACTCCTAAAAGCCCAAGACCATTTTGGATTGAATAACACATTATAAAACCCCCGTGTTTTATATGTTGTTTTCATCATTTTTTGTGACACATTTTAGTGGACGTCCAATAAAAGGACTTGTGTTTTTATGTCAATAATTACGTCCGATGCAACACTTGGATGTAACATTGGATGTACTTATTAACATAAAAACACAAGTCCTTTTATTGGACGTCCACTAAAATGCGTTACAAAAAATGATGAAAACATCACATAAAACACGGGTTTTTTATAGTGACATGAGATTGACATCATTGTTTTTCAAGTGTTGCAAGTCTAAATGTCACTCAGGTATAGAGATCTCAACCGTACAATCTTGTAGTGTACGCATTGCTCGACGTGTTGTTGATGAGGTGAATCAAATTTGGAGTCATTTGGCCACATAGATTGCAAGATTATAATGATTTAGTGTTGAAAAGGGATTTTGAAATTTTCCTAAAAGCACATTTGGAGGTGAAATTTGATTTCACTAAACCTACTCAAATGAAAAAATTAGAAACTATGAAGTGCTTCAAAACCAACATACAAACACATCAATGAAAGAAAATATCATTCAATTAAATTATTGTGCCTGCAAAATGGATTTGAAATGTCAAAAAATAGTTGCAAAAACGCATCTATGACTGAAGTCCCTTCTACTAAAATGCTTCTCAATCACTCATAAACTCTTGGGTTGAAATTAATTCAAATACACAAAATAGACTAGTTTGGGCAACTTTTCCAAGAAAATTGATTGAAAACAGACATTTTTTGAAGAAGAAACAAGTAGTCAAACTTTACTATAATCCAAAGATGTCTAGCTTTTGAACTTTGAATTGCTTCCAAACACTCAAATAAACTTGGATTGACAAAAAAAATTTACCACTACAACTAGATCTAAGGGAAACGAACCCCAAGAAATTTTATTAAAAACAAACACTGGATGAATAGATATAAGCCTCCAAAGTTGAAGCCATCAAATGCAATTGTATGAATTCAAATTGAAATTGTGAACTTCAACTTACTACCAAATAATCAATACATCTTGGATTGATATGAAAATCTTACCACATAAACTAGAAAAAAGAGCATAGATTTTCCAACAAGTTTATTTGAAAAAGTTACAATGCTTTGATTTGGACTTAAACTATGTGAGGACACTTTTGGTCCCCTTGGGCGTATAGGGATTAACCAGTCATAGAAACACCTTTGTACAAATGCAATGGCAACCTTGTTTTTGCCACTGCAATCAATGGTTGTTGCATTGATAAAGTCACCCCTGGCCTTGCCTCTTCCAACACCAATTCTTGTGCCTCCCACTGAAACCCATGAAGCAAGCTTGCCACTTGCAAATGGACCACCATAGATGCCAACCCCATCCCAGGACATTGCCGCCTTCCCGACCCAAATGGCAACAACTCATAATGTTGCCCTAGAAAATCCATTGCCACATTCTCCCCTCCCTCCAAAAACCTCTCTGGAACAAATTCCAAAGGTTTTTTCCAATTGCTCTTGTTGCGCCCAATGGCCCAAGCATTCACAAACAAGCGCGTATGTGCGGGGATGTCATAGCCAAAAGCTTTGGTTGTAGCCTTGTTCTCATGCGGGATGAGTAATGGAGCAGGAGGATGCAAGCGGAATGTCTCTTTGACAATGGCATGGATATACTTTAGGTGAGGGAGGTCAGATTCTTGCACGATGCAATTCAGGCCAACCACAAAGTCAAGTTCAGACATTGCCTTGTTTAGTATTGTTGGATTGTGAAGAACCTCTGCCATGGCCCACTCGGTTGTCACTGACGTTGTCTCTGTCCCAGCTCCTAACAAATTCTGGAAATGAAGGATCAATGATAGGAATTCAATCATTCAACACTTGTATATGAATTTAAGCAATTTTAGGACTAGAGGATTTAGGTCACATTGTTTTTAAAAGGTTGAGGTTTCAAGCAATTACAAGCTGAGAGTTTATATCACAACACATCACAAATGAGCATGGTTTCAAGTAATTGTGAGTTTAGGTATTATGATTTGTTGTAGTAATTCAATCATTGCAAATCTGAGTGTTCAATAATTTCACGCAACAATGTCTTTAAGAGTATGTTAATGAAGCAATATAATCTACAATAGAATGGAAGGATCTAAAGGAGAGGACCAAACTATTGGGTATGCATCTTTGAAAATTTGTTATCTTTCAAGTTTCAAATGAGAGGTAAATGAAGCTCCATTGTTAGAAGTATCAAAATGAGTACCTTTATAAATCATACTAATAATCATATTTAGTGTTTGCAGCTCTAATCACAAATTATAATACAATTGTCAGTGTGAACACTATTTGTTAGCTTTTGTATTTTTTATTATTGTTCATGTTGACAAAAAGTATATAGAAAGTCACTAAGAATCCCAGACTAAAATGAGCAACACTACACGTCAACCCAAATGCAATTTGTCAACTAAATGAGGATTAGAGTGAATCAAATAAAGGGGTGAGCAATATTAAATTTAATATAACCCTAATTACCATTATTAGTAAAAATTTATCTGCTTAAAAAGGACCAAAGACTTGAAATTCCATCAAGTTTACAAAATTGACACTAATTAGGGGGTCCACCAACCGAACCATGTAACAAATCCAACATCCGGTAGCACACTTCAAGGCAAGGTACTAGAAAACCAGCAGCAACTGACAAATGAGCTGTTTCACTCTCCCAAATTATAGCTTGTTCATGATGAGAACCCTAAGGTAGGAGGTCCATAAAGTGATCATCTAAGCATTGAAACTGAATTTTGGGGAGGTAAAACATCTTGGATTATTTTTTAGAAAATTTTCGTTGAAAGACAAGAGGAAATGACATGTGGCCCAAGTTGTTTCATATCTTTTGGAGCTTTGTGGAATTAGTTATGAAATTTTGAAGTTGAAATGCCACAGGGCTCTAAAAGCGACCACCTCCTAGAATGTACACAATTTGTACATTTTTGTACATTGAAGAAAGCAAAATGTACCTGTGTTTCATGTTCGGTTCAAAATGCCCAGTTGAAGTTTGAGCCTCCTACCTTGGGCACAATTGGGTAAATTTTCTAATTCAAGTAAAAATGCAAGTAATGAAAAGAATATACCAACCCATAAAGTCTCCATTATACAGAACCTGAGATTTAGGGCTGGTTTGCCCTACTGCTTCAAGGGACTACTCGTGAAGCAATTCCCTTCTACCGACATTTTGGGGGTGGGCTTCGATGCGAATTAGTATTTCCAGTATCGATGCCCGGTTCTTCCTTTCGAACCAGGAATTAGGGTTTCGAGCTTCGATTTTAGGTTCTCTTCTGTTCTAGCCAGGAATGAACTAAAGGAGTTAAGGATGTACCCCATTTCCGACCAGCATCCCATTTGCTTTCACTATGGCTCTCTATTTCCGATCAGCTCAAGTCTAGGTGACAACTCACATTTTGGTGGCCCCGCAAGAGCAACAACAATGTCCAAGAGGTGTAAGGTAGAACCACCCATTACCAACCAGTGCCCCATAGCCAACCGTAGATTGACTAATTTCCAACCAAGGCTAGAATGTTTTTTTTTCATCTTTTCAAGGTTGGGATTAAAAGTTCATGACACATGTCTCAACTTAGTGCGCAAGAAAAAAGGAAGCAATTAGTGAAAAAGTAATTTTTTGAGTGATTCGAATTGGAAGAGTCTAAAGATTGGCAATGGGTCCAGTGCACTTTTTGCCTTTGAAAATTCATAATAATTTCAATTCAAGCGATAAAACTACCAAAGTTTTTGTAATCCCTAGCATTTGTAGCATTGCACCTCTAAAAATATTGCTTTGTGTTGCACTACATCAAATCATGTCTAAAATTGCTTAAGTGATCAGTTATGGGTGTTTCTACCTTACATTGAAAGCATACAATGATCACAATGTGTACATTGAAAGCCTTGCATTGATTTTTGAACCATCCTATGGTTGGAAATAGGTTGGCCTACTTATCGGGAATGGGGCAAACAGAATCTTCACGAAAAAAATTCATGATAATTTTGATTTTGAGGGAATTTTTTTTTAAAATTATGGAATCCACCTGAAATCTATTTCTCTACACTGGAAAAATATTTCCTGAACTTTTTGCATGCCGCAGGTAGGCTGAATTGCTTAAGTGGTCGAAAATAGGTGATCAACCTTATGGATCATTCGACCATTTAGCAAATCTCAGTTCTTGCTGTACACCTTGAGGGCCCACTGCCCTCTTTGCAATTTTTCTGATTTTCTTATTCAAAATGGGGTGCAGAGGAAAGGAATGCACACCTGCAGAAGAAATGATTTCGGCAGCTCGGATCAAGGGACGGAAGGCGAAGTTGGCATCCTGGAGCTTGAGAAACTCTTTGGCTGCCTCCGCCGAGCTCGCCACGATGCAGAGCCGCTGCCCGAGCCACACGGACATGAGCGGACCATACTGCGAAGCCAACTCCGCCAAGCTGCGGTGCGGATGCGTGCCCAACAAATGCAACGACCCCACGATGGGCAGCGGTCGAGGACCTGGCGGCAAGTTCAAATACTTGCTGCGTTGCCGTCTCCAAAGCAACATGCTTCCATAGATCACCAGCAACGCCACAGTCACACCCTGCGAATATTCAATCACAAGAGCGTCAATTTCGTTCAAATCAACAATGTCGTTCATCTAGCATGGTCCTATGCCAGAAATTGTGACATAAAGCTCTACCAACGAGGTCAGATGTAGTTTTACGTTTCAAGGCGCACGGCCCGAAAGTGCTGAAGTCATCGGCTACGCCAATTTCATGCGCCAGTTTCCCAAAATCGATGTTAAATTGGCGTGATTCTTAAAACCACAAATTGCACAGCTTTAGAAAGTAGAATTGGTATAGGTTTTTAAAGTTTCAAGCTGCGCATCCTCCAAAGTGGCAAAGGCTGTTGTGAATTCAGCCAGTTTATCGAAATTGAGGAAGACTGTATCTCTGATTCCTAGATTTCCCTGCTCCTAGTCCAAAATCATCTGGGAAACCTTGAATATCTCCTCAAGCGGGGAAACTACAGATGATCTCCCTCTGCATCAGATCTTGTGATTCTATTTTACAGGTTTGTACCAACCGAGTACAAGATCTTCCCCAAAGCACTAGCTCATGACAAAGTGTTGGAATGTAATTCTGAAATTACAAACTAGCTTTGTCACCCCTGCCTTGTTACGTGATTCTTAACATAGTTGATTAGTTGAAGAGATGCCCTCAACACCCCTGGCAAAGAAAGCTAGATTCTTTTTTGTGCACAATCTTGAGTTAATGAATCCCCAAAGCTTCAAGTATGAAGAGAGTGCAGAACACCTCTCATACTCTTTACGCTGCATTCTCTCTACACATACACAATCATGTTCTAGACTCCTGATATTTCCGTAATGAATGATAATCTTCGTTTGGACAATGTTCCTCAAAGTCCACGTCCCGGACATACAGTAGGTTGGGAGTGCAATTCTGAAATTACAAACCAKAMACCACTATGRCARTATTTTACATGATTCCAAMATTCTTGAAGGGCAACACSGCAGYCAAGGAATCACTAGATTCTTTTCGTGCACACTCTGGAGTACCAAATGCTGCATGAATCTTGACCAGAATCGCACAGCACTACAGGTGCATTCTCTCCGCAGGAACAGTCAAACTTTTGGATTCTTTTTGGGCTGACCTGTATATACAATGCTAAAGGTGAATGCTACGACGGCTAGAAAAAAAATTTGATGAACAGAAGAGTCTCCAGGCGTTTCATAATACAACCAAACTTTCGATTGCAGAAGGAACTAAGGGTGATTTCTCACAAAATGGTTCTGTGCGCAGGAGGTTGAGTCTCCCGAGGCATTTCAAACGGAAATTGCAATTGGTACCGATACAAATGAGAACATGCAAATAGGAACTCCCTCGTCAGCAACGCCAAGTAGAACTCCTTAATCAAAACGCCATTTTCCAAAGAAACGAGCAAAGGTACCTTCATAACATCATTCAGTATCCCAACAAACTTGCATACATTCACCAACTGCGGATGCTTGTGAATTTCGAGCTCGTTTTCACAATTGATCGAACAGATAAATTGTATGGAGGTTGGACAACATTAGCAAGTTGAAGGAACTTAGAAGAGCGATAAAAACTTACCAAAACCAGAGTGTCGGTAGTATAAGCCATGGCGCCACCAAGTTGGAGTTGAGGGTTTGAGCTCCGGTGCAGACTGTGACAAAGGCAAGTTGGTTCATCAGACAAGCCGGCTTCAGTTTGAGGAACAGTCAAAATTTATATGTTGGGTTGTGTGGCATGGAGATGCTTTAAGTGACCCATTGACCGGGTTGAATGGTTGTTACATGTTAGGGATGCTTGATTTAATTATCTATCATTGTTTTAGTGGCACAAATAGGCCAGGCCCCTATTGTCAGATACTCTTAGAATTACGTACTTATCGCAGAGGATGCTGCTGCCATCACTTGCTGTATTGCATTGCATCATGTTGTCAGAGCTGCTCCACAGCTTCAACTTGAAAAGTGAATTTGGGGGCAAGTTGTAGTAGCGTCTCCACTGGTTACGGAGGAGCCTCAGTGGCACACCTTGTACTTTGTAAAACTTTGCGTCATCAATGACGTCGTGAAAGAGAATGATACATTCATGATGRAAGGGTTTGGTCATTGCAAGAATGATTCCTCCTTAGGGAAAGGGTTTGAGTCTTTGTGGTTTCAAAAGACCTCAATAATGGTGTCGATGGAACATTGTAGGATTGTCCAAGAATCAAGAAGCGCATATTMAGGTAAATTAACCCATTGTGGTCAGAATTAGGAGCCTATGCCCTCACAATTTTGCTGAAATTTTTCAATATATTTCTCATATAAAGACAAGTTGAGTGTTCAACCCAAAAGAGTCTCTAGACCACCCCATCACCAACAAAATCTGAATCCATGACACTCATCTTGTTCACCTAAAGAAATCATAAATAGTCATAAATATTTTTTAACAAGGTAGGCCTAAAAGATAATTTCTTACAATGAATTCCCACTGAAAAGTTGAAGGCTCCTAATGGGTCACTAATCAATCCATGATTGTCATTTTAGACATGCATTATAACCAAAAATTTCACTTATTGGGAAAGACCACGATGGGGTCATTCCCTAGGTGACCACTATGGGGCTTTTGACCACAATAGGCTCTTTTACCTTAGTGGTGATGCAGTGAAGCTCTAAACCAATGTCTTTCCTTTACAGTGATCACGTTTGATTAGGAGGTTGTAGYAAAGTTGCTTTTATTGTCACCATTAATGTTGTAAATACATGCTTTGTCAGGCCCACCCTAATCATACCGTGGAGTTCATAACCTATTCTTGAAAGTCTTTATTCTCCCACTCTCAGTATGTGCAAGTTAAATTACCAATGCATGTTGTGCTTCTTGTTGATCCAAGTGAGGCCAAGAGGTTTTGGAGTCCATTGTCTAAGACAAGTCCACCCATATTGTAGCCATTGTTCTTATAATCTTATCTGTTCAACATCAAGTCAAGCTTAGTCAAAGGTGGTGACTGTTGCTCACTCTTATGAGATTTTGCACAATTCTCTTACAAAACTCTCGTGAATTTTTGTCTATTTGTTTTTTGCAAATCTCTTGCAAGTTTTGTGAAATTTAATGGTGTGCACCCCATTGTGCAAACAAGAATTGTTTTGCAAGCTCTAGAGATAGGGTTTTTTTCTTGGCTCACCATTAGATTTGTAGGTCTAGGTTTTGGATGTGTTCACACATTTCATAAGCTTATCCAAATGAGAGCATCATATTCATCCTAAGGCAAGGCTATCTATTTCATGCCAAAAGAAAAGAAAATTACTACTTTCCCTATGCATATGAATTTGGATGTTTGATGCAAAAAATCAAGATTAAGGATTATAGATTATCATTTGAAGAGTAAATTTAGAAGGCTACGATGGAGACCAAGAGCTTTGGCCTTTGAACTTTTAGTTTAGGAGCCTAATATGGCATGAGCATTGGCGAGTTATGTTTAAAAAGTATTGGTGATTATGTGGCTACTTTTATAACATCATATGAAATTGATATGACCTTGAGTGTAATAGAAGATTATATGCAACTTCATATGAACTTCATAGAATTGAAAGTTCAATAAATAAAAATTTAAATTGTGATTTTACAAATCTTTTAAATGTTAGAAAACAATTCAAAAACTTTATAAATTTGTAGTTTTTTTAAGCATGATTGCACAACATATTCTTTTGGGAATTATAATCTTTTGTGTCACTTCATTGTCTATAAAACTCCGCTTATATCCAAAAAGTAAATCCTCTCAAAAAAAGCTCCTTTGCCATTATCATATGATGTTGATATGATTTTCATTGTAGTACTAGCGGTAGGTGCTTGCTATGCTATGCACTCATCATTAGAATTTTATAAGACTTTCTATGTATTAGATAGAATGTAGAACAAAAATCTCAATAAATCTTCAAATAAAAATGACTAAAATCTTTGTATAATTTTTTTTTATAAGCAAGGATATATTGAAATGTACAATAGAAATTTATTGAATGATGAATGAAACATATGCAATGGTGAATACTATAAAGGATACACATACATTAAAATGCATTAGAAATTTGACTCCATTGTTTCAAAAAATAACAACCCAAATTGAAGAATTGAAAAGAAGAACTTATAAATCTCAAAAACTTTGTGAACAACTTAATTGTTGTGGAATCCAAAATTGCTTTAATTGAATAAATTTCTCAAAATCATTTGATAGTAGCAATAGAAAATTAAAATCATGAAAGCTCATAGCTCACAAAAGCACAAAATCATAAAAGTGCAAAGAAGTGTAAAGTCAAGAGAAGCAATGGATTTKCTACCTCTATAATATCATCTTGTGGATTGTCTTTAATATCACCTTAATTGCAACAACTACATTATTTTTATAATATCACCTTTTATAAAAAGTGATATTACAAAAGTGATTGCAAATTGCTACTCTATTTCTCTAATATCACATTTTGCGAAAATACAATTTCCATGTATGCATGATTGAAAACATTCTTACAAAATATTTAAAATAATTATTTTAAAGACTTATTGAAATCATTATCATGCATTCCAATATATCAAAATTTTCGTAATATGTGATACAATGAATGCGTCGCATAGCAAGCACAAGCCCCAAGTATTAATGGTAGCATTTGTGATATTACAGAGGGAATTATGATTTTAGTAGTATGATTGTACTAGATGTGACTTCTACATAGATTTTGTGCGATTTGAAATTGTAACAAGACGTGTGGGCCCTAGAGAACGAAGTTCCCCCGACGTTCCCTTTGTTGGGAGCGTAAGCGTCCCCTGACGGGGCCCATAATAACTTCTAAATAGTTACGGAGTCTAATTTTACATGACCTCTTCAAGGTTTTAGACTTTGGGACTTTTCTTTTATTTAGGTGATATAAGTTGGCAATCTAGTGATGAAAAGAAATTATTGAAGAATGTTTGGTTTTGAGTTGTCCAAAGAGGTAAGAAAGATTATTTTAAACCTCAATGGCCCCTAAAATAATAAATTTCTAAATGTTTTGTATGAATAAAAGGATCAGAGAGGATAAGAAGGTTACATGATATTTCAATATTAATTCTTCAATCTTTTTCAAATGACTATAGAAATGACTTCAAATTCTTTGAAATCATAAAATTTAATATTTCAGTCACTTTTTCAATTTCAACAAAAACATTTTTTTTAAGGAAATTTGTAATCTCCTAGAATTGTAAGGATAACCACCTAAAATCTTAAAAAACCCCAACATCTATCCGAACTCATATTGCCAAGATCCAACTAATTCATGCTATGTCAAACATACTTTTATTGAACCAAATATAACAAATTATTCAAGGTATAGAAACAAATTTAACTTGATGTTCTTACTTTTCTTCATGTATTTTTGAATAATAATAGTATACATAATAGTAGCCAAAAAAAACTTGAAAATCCCCAAGAGATTTATTACATGTCTTGTTTTTTATACATGCATGATGTGTTGCACCTCACAATAGCAATAATCAATGTAAATGCTACATGGAGGGGTTGGGTTAGTAATATAGTACACCAAAAGTAAATGATTATATGGATACGTTACCACTTACCACAGTCATGTAAGATAAAAAAAAAATAGCATGTGGTATTGAATATTTATACAACTACCAAACTTTTTATTAATTCAATATTTTGGATGGTTAAAACTATTGAAATCTGTTTTGAACTATCTAAGTCTTCTCATCTTCCCAAGAAAGGGTGTTATTCTCAACACTTTTCGATTTAAAATACTTTTAGACACTTATTTCTATATAATAGTTTTGAGATTTTTTTAAGATTATTTTCAATACACTATCGAGATATTTTGAGACAATTTTTTGACACTTCTAGTGTCAAAAAATTATTGAACATAGTAGGGGTTGCACACCTTTTCGATCTCCATTCTCAATCTTAAGGCCATATTTGTTATATTGAGACTTTTTGCAAAATTTAAGACAGAATGTTAATTGTTGGAAAATTCATTTAAAAAAATAGTAATTGAAACAAAAAATAAATAATGCTCAAATAATGATTCTATAATGAAATTCTAAAAGTTTTTATTACTTATTTAAAGAAAATACTAGTAAAAAGATAAAGTGGTTTATCTTTGAGTCAAAGATAAAAATGAGACTGCGAAAAGTCTCAATATCACAAATATGACCTTGCTTTAGAGAATGAGGACATGGCACTCTCTCCTCGATTTGTAAAGGGCCCATTTTTTGAAGATTCACAAGTTTTTTCCTTTACTTATGAAGGTGAAACATAGATGAAAAGATTGACAAACCATGAAGATTGCAATTGAAATGTCATGGAAAAGATTAATAAGTGGTGTCCATTCTTGTGCTTCACACAATAAAAAGGAGGTCACACCTTTATGGAGAAAGGCTATTATTAGGGATAGCCACACCTTCATTGCATGCCTATTCTTTGAAGAATGGAGACATGGTGTCTCCTCATTAGCTTCCTCTGGTTGTCCATGGTGAAATATATTTTTTTTGCAAAATCTTCTTCACGTCCATTCTTCACCCAGAACTACTCCCCGTCGGCTCCTGTTTTTCCTCACCAATTGTTCATTCTTTGAAGAAGTTTGCCTTGGTGAAGAAGGTGTGATTATCCCTAAGGTAGGAACACCCAATGTGTCAATGTACATAATGACGTTAGATTCTAAGTAAAGCACTGATTTTAGATCATAAATGTAGGTAGACCATGGATAGCTCATTTTATTTGACCTAAATGATAACTATCTACAGTCTTCCTACATTTATGTTCTAAAATCAATGCCTTACATAGAATCTAATGCCATTAGGTGCTCCTACCTTAATGACTCCTCTTTTCACTCCATAAACCTTCTCATCCTACGTACAAGTTCATTCTTGGAGAAGGTGTGACAAATGACAATCCATAGTGTCGAAAACAAAACTCTTTTACGGTACACAAAACAAGTGCATTCTCAGCTGCAGGTCGAGCAACCACGGGAAGCGGAGCTTGAAAGAGGAAGCCATGCGGCGTTCCATCTGCTTGGCGACCTTCGCATTTTTTTGCATTTTCCTGGTAACGTTCAAGCATTCCAACTATCCGCACTCCCCCTTCYTCTCTCCGCAACCTCGTAGCACTTCCTTAGACTTGGAGCTTTGGCGCAACAATCCACCCATTGCACGATGGATTCCGTGCTCATGGTGGTGGGGATCTCTCCGACGACCACCACAGAACACCAATGGATACCTCCTCATCTCATGCGCAGGGGGATTGAACCAAATGCGTCGCGATTTCTGCAAGGGCGTGGGCATTGCGCAACTACTCAATGCCACTCTCTTGCTCCCGAAATTCGACGCGTCGCCCTACTGGAACGACACGAGCGGCTTTGCTCAGCTTTTCGATGTGGAGTTTTTTCTTGAAAGGGTTCGAGGCTGGGTGGAAGTCTTGCGGGAGCTTCCTGCGGCACTGGCGTCCAAGGAGCCCGTCGCAATTACCTGCAAGAAAGGGAGGGATCCATTTGACTACAAGAAAGAGCTGTTGCCGCTGCTTTTGCGGCACAAATTGATTCTGCTTCGGCCATCGGCGAGTCAGAGGGGGGACCTTGAGGCTAACCCTGATTTGGGGAAGCGAGCGCGGTGTCAAGCTTGCTTTCGATCTTTACGGCTCGTGAGGACCTTGCAAGAAACGGCGGAAGTGATTCTTCGAAAGCTTCCTCGTGTTTTCGTGTCGCTTCACCTGCGGTTTGAGCCGGATATGATCGCTTACAGCCGATGTCGGTATAGTAATCTTTCTCGTGAATCGTTCGTTTCCATTGAGAGAGCTCGAGGGGGACGACAGGCGCTTGGAGAATCAGCTGAGARAAGTTGGAGACGGAAAGGGAAGTGTCCCCTGACGCCGTCGGAAACGAGGTTCATTCTCCAAGCGCTTCGCATTCCGGGTTCCACTCCCATTTACCTCGCTGCTGGATCGGAGGTATTGGAGCTTCAGGAGCTCACTGGAACGTACTCSCGTGTGCTGAAGAAGTCGGATTTCTTGCGTGCTGATCGGCTCCGAGAGTTGAAGGGGAGTAGTCGAGCTGCCATTGATTGGTTTGTTTCGCTCCGTGCCGATGTTTTCATTGCAACGTTTGTTGGGAATATGGACAAGATGGTGCTGACGGACCGGATTTTGGCTGGAAAGAATCGCAATCTGGTCTTGGATCGGCGGTCGTTTGCTGAAGCGAAGTGCCAGGGGATGGGCGAAGCAGATATTTCTGAACTTATGTTGAAGAGCCACAGTCAACATGTGCTTTATGGTTATGGCTTGCCGGTATCAGATTGTCTCTGTAGAGCTTAGAGGAAATTCACGTCTCCGCGATCCAGATTGTCTCTGTAGAGAATTTGAACTCCCACAGATCATCAAAATCTTCAGAAGTCAGCAATATATGATGGTGACGTTTTATTCTGCTCATCTAAACCTCGTCCACATCGAGCAGGTGGAAGTACATAGAAAGATCAAAGATAAGATGAGCACAACTGTCAGCTCAAGTGAAAACATTTCTGCCAATAGAAGACAAGAGAGAACATCCTTAAAGGAAAACCATAATCCTGTCAGGTGGGAGGCATWCGTGAGAAGGGGACTTGCTCTCCAACATCAAGTTGATCAAACAAAAGTGCAAGAAGCAACTGAAGGTGTAAGTCCTTCCTCTTATCTTTCACTGCACGATCATTCAAAATGTGTAGGATATGCTTACTCCATGGAGTTGCTTATCCTACATAAATACTGCAGGAACTGCAACACCTTGGCACTCAAAGCAGTTTCACGCGCATGTGGTGGCTTAGGAGAGAAGTAATCCTAGTATAAGTGTCTCTTGACATACAGTCGCTCAATTTTCGGAGTTATCATGAAACCATGCGAGGTGAGGRATAGTATCAGGTGCAGACACAGCTGATGGAGTTAATGCTGGGTCAACTGCCTCAGCATCCTAAAGGAATATCTTACAGACATCTTGCAAAGTTGCACAACTATGTGATCCAGCTCTGCCAAGAATATAAAAGCACTAAAATCTCGGTAGAGAACACTTTGTACCTCACTACAGAATGGGGAGGTCTCAGCTTTCACTATACTCGACATAAGACCCAGGCCTGCACATCGTGTTGAGATTCAGAAAACATTCTGAGGCACTCTGAAASAGGTTCAACGAATTTCTGTTGCGTTGGTGATATGTCTCGTGTGACTGAAAGATTAGACTAAAGCAGCCAGGCTTTTGGATCATRTTGGTCAAGAGGTCTATTACAACCCTAAGGCCTGTACCCTGGTGGTGGTGGAGGGGGGAATCTTCCTGGGGCACGGCGGCTAGCCCCTCCTTCGTCGTTCTCGTCATAACCATTGTTGACATACCGGGGTGAACGAAGCTGTGGGGATGCAGCTCTCATGGGGGATTCTCGCCTTCTGGGAGAACGTCCTCTGACTCTAGATGATCGTGGGGAATGTAAGTCGCTGCCAGCCCCTTCAAAGGCCACCCGCCAGTCCTCAGATTCAAYGTTGGCGGGAGTTCCTGAAGCATAACATCACAGGCTTTGATCAACTTTTTGGGTATTTAGTTATCACAAGCAGAAGTGTAAAGATAGGAGTAGGATTGCAGCATGYGTAACATTCTGGAGCAGACTAAACAAGGCCCCTCTTTTCATTCTCTACCAGTTCAGGACTATTGGGACTCAATTCCCAATGTGAAATCTTAAACGGAACTCTCTCCCTAGACATCAAAGGGAGGGATATTTGTAGCTGACCTGGTTTTCTAAGACCTTTTTGAGCTTTCATGAATGTAATGTAGAAATTGAACTRWTGGAAATCATAAGCACGAAAAAGTTACCTTAACCTCTATGCAAATAACCCACTAACCCACTTATATGGGTATGCAAAGATCATAGCAATACTGGTATACTTGCTTAAGCTACCAAATCCATGCTTAGATGGAACATTAAGTGTAAAATTCAAATGACCCCCTACTCTAACAACTGCATAAAGGATGAACATTTAGATTTTAAAATGTATAATATGGATGCATAATGAAAACTCAAAACTGCCTAATCTACCATTAAAAGATGATGCAAAGTAGTGACAGCCSAAAAGGGTTGATAAATAGATRGASA
The DNA here is from genome assembly GCA_006891605.1 of Pleurozium schreberi. Classification (NCBI taxonomy): domain Eukaryota; kingdom Viridiplantae; phylum Streptophyta; class Bryopsida; order Hypnales; family Hylocomiaceae; genus Pleurozium; species Pleurozium schreberi. Next base: position 79,378 of record VACF01002248.1, read on the forward strand.
TKATCTGMTTTTRACTRTTTCCTARGCCCGRGTTCATTCCCAGAAACCATTACTACCAGTAGGCTAAAATATGAAATATTGAAAACGAAATCTTGCCTGGCTCTCCGCTTTCCGCAGTGGCAGCGGAAGCTCGAGCTTCATTGACACTGAGTTGTCGAGTAAGTCGATTCAACATCGAAGCTTGTCGTTTCACCTTCTCACGCCGCCGCTTTACCTCGGCATCCTCCTGCAATAGCTCTTGGATTCTCTCTGTGGGATGTGCACTGCCCACATCCACAAATCCCACACCGTTCTCAAATTGCTCACACTACCTTTTTTTCAGGCTTGAGATGGCCAGGGCTCCAAAAAATGGAGGGGTGAATATGCTTGCATTTATGGCTCGATTTGCAACTTCAACTCAAATATTACCTCAGTAGAGCCCATTTCTATAAACGTGGATAGCGAGCATAAAAAATGGAGAACAGTATTGTGTATTATTGCCATGTCATCTTCAAGCGTTATGCTGTCATATTTCATTTAAAAAACTTTTACTTGATCGAGCAAGATCCAAACATTGAGGCTATGTTTGGTATCTTGAAAATGAAGCCTTACTATAAAAATAATATCCCTTACTACTCTCATGGTTTGGTATGTGAGTTTCTCATAACAAGGTTGTACTTTCACATTATCTAGACGCCATGAATTTTGGAGGACAGCTTGACATGTGATACTTTTCACACCACTTCCTCAAGTGATTCGCCCTAGCAATATTCGTATGAAAATCGGTTTTGCAACTGAAGCATTATGATCTCGTTGTCTTCAGATTATCTGTTTAACCCAAACTTGCGCTCATACCTGATGGAGCTGTAGAGTTGATTAAGCATCGCGTCTCTTGCTCTTTCGACTTGGCAAAGCACCACTGCCTATCAAAAACAAACAAATTGCAGTAAGCATTGCACGACCCCCCACCCCMMMAAAAWRTAGAATAATAATGGCGAGAACAATGTAGAGTATCACTCCAGAATCACGAGAAAGAGATGATGAAGCCTGAGTTGCAAGTTCACCAGAACCTTGATTGTGAAGAACTCACTTTGGGTACATTGGCGGAAAGACTATTTAGCACAGCGTCAACGTAGTCCCGAACTTCTTGAGCCATGAGCCGAAGATCCTCGTCTAGATCAGCTGGCCTTCTTAAAACAGCGCTCATCTCCTGCCACCAGCCCAATACGGGAGGAGGGAAGCTTTTTCAGTATACTTGGGAATAGTGGAGCAAAACAAAACATATATACATGGCAAACAATGAAAACTTCATCTTCAAATGATGAAGATGACGATTGAGATTGTAAATTGGTGGGGTGGGGGGCTCATTAATATGAGGTCACTAATTGCAACACCTATCTAAATGTGATTCCCCAAATTAAAACCTTTCACTCAGTATATTATTGATTATAAATATTGATTCTGAGGATGTCCACACACTTCAACATGAGTGCTTAATAAATTGACTAGCGTTGGAAACTTCGAAACCAACCCTTGTATTAGATTTAGCGGAATGATCAAAATTTTTTGGAACACAGAGAAAGTTTTAGAGCATTCAGTAGGAAGTAAGAAATTTCGGTATTTTAAAACTACAGAATCTCAGAAAAATCATAAATAATTTGTATTTTCAAAATCGAAACTTGTCAAGGAGGTGATTTACCCCCGAAGTTTCAGGATTGCTGCYGTGTCTTTGGCTGGAGTCAAACTCTGAGTCTCTTTTGATGCTCGGGCCTTGGGCGTTGCCGATGCAGTATCTCAGTTTTGCCATCCACTCCAGCTTCTCAGCCATGTTTTCAGCCTTCAATTCTATGGCATGCTTTGCTGGAACAGAATACAATAAGTATGAATACACAAGTTCACAATCTAAAACTCAATCATATATTTTTCCTCCCTTTGGGCTTACGGAATATCTCTTCCTAGCATTCTTGGTCAGAGATTTTTAATTGAACTGACTATTGTCACCAATGAACAGGCTCCCAGTTAGCATAGGAGGCAAAGAGACCCTAGCAGCATTCGAAAATGATGTTATATGAAAACCAACATCGTACAAAATTGAAAAAAACAAGACTGTCAAATCAACTATCAATTTTTTCGTACATAAATATTATGATATTTAACATTCACCTTTCAAAACCGTCTTGTATGGCATTTTGTGACTCAGCTTGAACATCAGACTGGCTTCAGGGTTGACTTGGCCATTGGCCGCCTTTTTGTCTCTGGAGGATTTCTTCGCACTTGCAGCTTGCTCAGGTTCATCTGCTCCATCTTCAAGTAGGCACTCCTACAAGACTCGAGACCCAATTTAAGAATCCTTTTTCACTCACTAAATCCATTTATTAACCGTGTTCCGTACTGTCTTCAAAACAGCATTAATTCCACTTCTGCTAAATAATTCATTTGATCATTAAGAGAAAATCAGTTCTGCTAATTATGGTGCCACATCAAGATCCAGACATAYGAACTATCAAAATTCATCTCCGCATCAAACCAGCATAAGAAACGCATCATTTCACTCTCAACATGAAAAGAAACTCCCCAAGAGAAAGAAGAAGAATTTGTAATGCCAGGGAACGTACCTCAAGGTTGATGATGCCTCGAAAGCTTCTCTCATCTGGAGTYTTCGTGTAAGCAAACTGCAACCCAACATCAAATCTCAAAATTTTAAAATTTCATTCAGGGTGTCGGTAAGGTGGCGAATCTAGAAAAAAGATTCGTAACTATCTGTGGAAGCTTCGGGTGAA